>QEOT01003128.1:429457-440994 GCA_003123785.1 Pterocarya stenoptera
AAAAAAAAAAAAAAATTGAAATCATAACTCTTAATCATTCATGACGTTAAGGCAATGATGATACTCATTACTGATAGTAGGGGGTCGTGCAATGGCAGCATGAAATATGTTATAACAACAAGTTCTATTATGATATAATTAAAATGAGATCATTTTTTTAATTTACTGTTATGCAGAGCTAGCAAATTTAAGCAACTTGGAGGTTCTTATCTTGGGAGGTAATCAATTTGGTGGACGACTACCAATGCAAGGTAAGAATTAATCTTTCTCTTTGGCATTTGAACACTAATTTTAATGCATAGATTCGTAGGCTTTGAGAAACAAGTGAATTACATTTGTATGTGTCGCTTTGAATCAAATGTCAACATTATTTAGATTTGGACAAGATTTTAAACTTGAATTTCATATTACCTTAGAAACAAAAAAAAAAAAAATTGAAATCATAAGATTGATTTGATAATCTAAATCTAAATCATTCATGACGTTTAGGCAATGATGATACTCATTAGTGATAGTAGGGGTTCATGCAATGGCAACATGAAATCTGTTATAACAAGAAGTTCTATTATTATATAATTAAAATGAGATCATTTTTTTAATTTACTGTTATGCAGTGCTAGCAAATTTAAGCAACTTGGAGGTTCTTATCTTGGGAAGTAATCATTTTGGTGGACGACTACCAATGCAAGGTAAGAAAGAGTTATCTCATCTGATGACATGAAGAATTAGTATTCAACTGATCTTTTGCATCTAGTTCTAGAACACAATGTAACTACGATCTTAATTGGAAGTTCCAATGTCAAGTATCCATTGTTTTAACAAGAATATACACATAAAAAGATGAAATTATCAACTTTCATTTAATTGGAGATGCTTAGGGTTAATATTAAGAACGCTCTTGCCTCTTTAGACATATATATTTCTTATAAAATCAATTGTGATATTTTTACAAAGGTATAATTGATACTAAATAAGCAATTATGATCAGAGTTACACTTATAAGTCTTATATATAATATATAAAGGGAGTGGGGGAATAAGTCAAAGTTCAAGAATAAGTATCAAAATAGTGCATGGTAATTAATTGATGGGTGAAAAACATAAGCAGTCCATCTTTATAGAGTTAGTTGGTAAACTTGACACCATGTATCTTGTAGAACTGGCCAATCTAAACAAGTTAGAGAATTAATTTGAATATCAGTACAAATTTGTACTTGGGAATCATTTCTCAATTTACTAGGAAACTACTTTTGTGCAGGCCTTTACACTTTGTTAGCATTACTCTAATGATCTATAATTACTTATGAATTGACCATTTTTTTATATTGAACATAAAGGTGATTGGTTTGACCGATTGTTAGAGTAGAGCAAAATCAATTTTGATGCTATTTGTTTTGACAGAATTATGTGCATTGAAGAAGCTTGAAGTGTTAGATCTATCTTACAATCACTTTGAGGGGATCCTACCTCCATGCATAAACAATATGACATCTCTTGTGGTGTTAGATATTTCCAGTAACCAATTTAATGGAAATGCTTCATCATCATATGGAGAAGCCAGCCAGACAAGTCTTGAGTACATTGGTTTTAGTTATAACCAGTTTGTGGGCACATTCTCATTCAACTTATTTGCCAATTACTCTAAGCTTGAGGTTCTTCGATTCAACAAAGTTGAAATAGAAACTGAAGGTTCCATGGGTTGGTCCCCTTTGTTTCAGCTGAAGATCATTGAATTGTCCAATTGTAATTTGAACAAGCTCATCGGCAGTATTTCGAAATTTCTTCATGCCCAGAATGAACTGGATACAATTGATCTTTCTCACAATAAGTTGAAAGGAAGCTTTCCGAATTGGTTGGTTGAAAACAATACAAGATTACACATGCTATATCTTCAAAATAACTCTTTTATGGGTCAGTTATATTTACAATCATTGATCCACAAGGATATTATCTTGATGGATGTCTCGATCAATGACTTGGACGGAAAACTTCAAGAAAACATTGGCATGATTTTTCCAAACTTAGTATATCTAAATCTTTCCTACAATAATCTTGAAGGTAATATTCCTTCCTCAATTAGTGGCATGCTGTATTTGGAGGTATTAGATTTGTCTTTCAATAATTTCTCAGGCGGGGTCCCAAGAGGATTAAATACAGGTTGCTTGTCATTGAATTTCTTGAACCTTGCTCACAACAGCTTCAACGGTGCAATTTTCATTAGGACAAACCAGGAAATTCTGCTGATGAATGATAATCAATTCACAAGTATCACATTGGTATCTAATTCAACTGCTGGCCTATTATATTTAGATATCAGCACCAACGAAATTTCAGGTACAATCCCCCGATGGCTTGGGAACACGTCATACGTGAGGACTCTTGTTATGGCTAACAATCATTTTTATGGTCGGATCCCATGTGAACTAAGTATGGAAGGTACTTTAGACCTTTCTCATAACTTATTTAAGGGATCGTTACCTTTTTGTTTGAATCTACCACATCTTAAACACCTATATTTGCAAGGGAACAAATTCACAGGATCAATACCGAAAGTTCTTTTCAATTCCTCATCTCTTTTGACTTTGGATATTAGAGATAACAAATTTACGGGCAGCATCTCTATTGAAATCAAAGAACTTCAACAGTTAAAAGTACTTTTGTTGAGTGGCAATCATTTCATTGGTATAATTCCGAATCAGTTGTGTTTGTTAAAGATGATAAGCATAATGGATCTTTCCAAGAATGCTTTTTCTGGGACCATACCACAGTGTCTCGACAAGATATATTTTGGGAAGATCGCGGATGCTAGTTTTGGCTATCCTCGTGATAAATCTTTTGTAAGGGATGGTATGCATTCGCTACCTTACACATATAAAGGTTTCTTCCCACAGTTTCCTAACTCTTACCAAGAGGATGAATATGTTGATCCAGAAGTAGAGATTGAGTTTGTAACTAAATATAGGCTTAGTTCTTATAAGGGTTCTCCCCTTGGTTACATGTCTGGATTGGATTTCTCATGCAACAACCTAACAGGTGGCATCCCACCTGCGTTAGGACAAATATCTTCATTGCATGCACTAAACTTATCTCATAATCAGCTGACTGGTAAAATTCCAATAACATTCTCGAAATTGGCTCAGTTGGAAAGTTTAGACCTCTCTCATAATAGTTTGAGTGGAGAAATTCCTTCAGCATTGATCGATCTAAACTTTATTGAGGTATTCAATGTGGCCTACAACAACCTATCAGGTAAAGTTCCAGATATGAAAGCACAATTTGGAACATTTGAGAAAAGCAACTATGAAGGAAACCTATTTCTTTGCGGACCACCACTAGATAAAAGTTGTGCCAAAGTAAATGAGTCAGATCCAACACCAACTCAATCTTCAAATGAAAGTGACAAAAAATGGTATGAAGTAGATCCTATGGTATTCCATACAAGCTTTTTGGTATCTTACATCATTTTCTTCTTTAGTGTTATGAGTCTTCTTTATATTAACCCTTATTGGCTACAAAGATGCTCCAACTTAATGGAAGATCTTATATACTCATGTTATTATTTTGCTTTTGATACCTCAAAAAGGTTGTCAAATTGTCTATGTAATTAAGATACATTGATTTTCTTTTGACATCATTAATGATAGTAATAATGGTCAGTTATCTATGAATTTGGTTTTGAATAAATAGTTATTGGGCATAAATATGAAAGAGATGTTCCCTTAAACTTGTTTTCCTATTTGATTATGGAGATGGTTTTCCATATTTGGGAATTCTTCATTCTATGTAAATCAGGATTAAATAAATCAAGTATAAATTAAAAAATTTAAGAAGTTGTGCCCAAATATATGAGTCATAGCCAACAACAACACAATGTTCAAATGAAAGTACCACAAAATTGTATGAAATAAATCGAGGGTTTTCCTTACATGCTTCTTGGTATCTTAAGCCACGTTATTTTTCAATGTGAGTAGTCATCTTTATATTAATCCTTATTGGGAATAAAATGCTCCAATTTAATTGAGGATCTAGTTATATACTCGTGTTACTATTATATTTTTTATTTTCTTAAAAAGATCTTCAATATGTCATTAGATGGACTTTCCATGCATGGAAATGTCATAATAGTGATAACAGCTTGTTGTGTATGCATTTGATTATGAATGTTATTTATTGTGATCAAATATGAAACTTGGTGTTCAGTCACACTTTTCATTCTATTTGATGATGTATATTGTTTTCAATAACTAGAAATATTTTTCTTTATAACTAGTCCTTTGAACCAATCCCATTAGTTTAGTGACGGAAAAAATGGTGACCAAACCTGTCACGATTGAGGTTGTTCGAGGTAATTGACCTAACTAAGCCAAAATCTCTATTCAAACCAATCCATCTTGAACCTAATCCCAAACCTCTTGGTGAAGGATTGGTGTGCTTTCACTACAAGCTAGAGATATGATCATTTACAATGAATTTTTTTACAACTATGATAATTTCATTTTAAATAATGGGTATTTGCAATGATTTTTTTATCCTTGCAAAAGAAACTTCATTTGCTACGAAAATACCTAGTTTTTCCAAGGAAAATTAACTCCATGTAAATAATCTAATAGTTGGAACGAAATATGATTATTTCCAACTGAATTTGTTCCTACAAATAAACATTGAATTAAACTGCAATAAAAGTTTCCGTGACAAATACAAAAAAGTTAATTGCAAGGTTTTTTTAAGGTATTAACAACGAAAAATTTTCGTTGGATTTTATATTCAGTGACAACATATTTGGACTTTCGTTGCAAACTACTTGATATTACCAACTACAATATTTCTTGTTGCAAATAGTTTTATTACCAATAAGTTTATTTTCCTTGTAATTAAAAAAATTTGCAAGAAAAATTGGGCCGTGCATGGGCATGTCATCATAACAGTTAAAGCAATATTTAGAAACAAATGAACGTGCATGGGCATATGCATGTCAATATCTTCAGGATTTTTAGTATTTGCAACTTTAGAGTACCCTTTGTTTTATGGTATCAAGACTTAACTAATTATATCCACGAGAATCAATCATCCAACTGCATTGGGATGAATCCAAATAATAAATTAAGGTTTTTGTGTTGTACGTAGGTCCAATACTAATTACACTACAACAAATACTGTTTTTTTTTTTTTTGGGAGTGACACTCGTGGGAATTAAAAGCCTATTCTTAGTAGGAAAAAAAAAATTTCACCAGTTTATTTCGTGGGAGACTCCTGGCATATAATGGAAAAGAAAAAGTTTTTTTTTTCCACCAAAAGAATTTAGTCTTTGAGCCATGCATCCCTGATTGATTTATGCTTCCAGGCTTGAAACACATCTACAGCTAGCCTATGATATTCCTTCTGTCAATTATTCAAATCTTGGGGTCGGGAACCAAAATGAGGCAAAAAACAATACAAAACAAGGGCAAAGAAATGCGCTTAGCCGGCCGCTGAGATATATATTATATATATATATATATTATTAGTTTCCATGGCCAACATGTATATATGCACAAACTTCTCGCTCGCAACTAGTAGTAGCTAGATAGCTAGGCTAGGTAGAAGCTGATTAAGGCTGCGTTTAGTTTCAAGACTTAGTTGAGTTTAGTCTAATTTTAAGCTGAGTCTAACATACAAACACTCAACTTTCAAACGACTAAACTCATCTCAACTCAAAACCTCCTTACACGTGGGACCTACAACCTTTTCAACTTCTCATAAAAAGTACTAAACTCAACGTAACATCTAAACACACTTTAAATTCAGTTTAGATGAGTTACACATAACTTCTTTCACTACTCAACTCACTACTATTTATAAAGAGCTGAGCTCAACTCAACATCCAAACGCAGCCTAACTGAATAGATGGATGGATGGATGGTCAAATATTCATAAACAGGAACATTTAGCCTATTTATAAAGAAAACCTCGCTAGCTATAACACCCATGTGAGGTTAGATCGATGGGAGTGTTTATTTGCCTTTGGCCAGAGGATCACCTATGAAGAATTAAGATATCTCTATATGTAAAAAGTATACATCTAACGAAAAATTGTTTGGTTTAACAGAATTTTGTTATTCTCTGTTAAAGTTAATGCAATTTGTCCGTTAATCCGTTTGTTTTGTAAATAGATTAGATGTGAGGTTGGCCGAAAGGATAGGATGTAGGTATTCTCTTTAATTTTTTTCACCTTTCCGTCTTCTTCATCTTTCTGCATATTCTCATTCGTTTCTCTCTCCAAAACCAAAGCCCATAGAGACTAGAGAGATAGAATGCGAGGCTTTCGACTGTATTCCTTGGGTTCGACGAAAACCCACTCTCCACAACGGCAGCTAGCTCGACATAAACTCTGCTGGCTGAATTTTGTGTTGGCGTTTTTTAGCATCTCGTGTTTCGAATTTGATCGTGTTTTGGGTTTGGATTTTCGCAGTTTCTGCTGGACCTATGTTTCGAGCATTTGGGTTCGTCTTCATGGTTTTGGATTTTTGGGTTTAATTTATTTGATTTTTTTAATCATTTAAACCTTTATTTACTTTATTTTTCCGACATCTGAATCTAGGGTTAATGATATTTTGGTTTTCAGGGGTGCCAATTTTTGCCCATGTTCGACCGACTGTAGTGAGACAGAAAAAATAAATCTGAGAGAAGAGTTTTTCAAAGCGAATGCCTGAAAAAGACGAGTTTAATTGGATTGTGTTGAAGCGATAATTTGAGATTCTATGATATTACCAGCACCAAGAATGCCTTCAGAGGAGTTTTTAATCGTCTTCGAATCCTTTCAATATTACCAGCACCAAGAATGCCTCAATAGAGTATCTCTGCCGCTGGAGGGTACATTTTCCCTTTTCAATCCTCTATTTCTCTCTGTTTTTACTTTTCATTTAGTTCTCCCTAATTGTCTATTCGTCAAGATGTTTTGACTATGTTTTATGCTTTGGTGGGTTCTTGATCTTTTTATTCCACATTTCTATTTATTTCAGCTATCCAGGTGGTGTTTAAGAACAAAATGTGTTAAATGCTTCTTGTTGATTTCGTTACACCTTGGACTTGAAAAGGGAAGCAGAGAGGAAGCAATATATAAGGACTTACAAAGCGCATGTTCAAGCCATACAAGTAATATACTTTCTTGTACCTGATTTTTTGGGCACTCTGAAGACTTAACAAAAAGAAAAAAGAAAGTTTCTTGTGCACTCTTTATAGCTTGAATGTATTTTCTAATTTATGAAATTGGAAATGTTAGGCTGCATATCGTTTCACGGCAGCTGGGCACAAGAAAATGGTACTTCTGCATCTGTTCTTTCTCGTGAAGATCATTTCCACGTCATTCTGGATTTTAGGACTATCTCGCTCTGTTGTCCTTCTGTGTTACATGATTTGTGCTTGTGGACATGAATCTTCAATGTATTTTTATTTTTTTATTTTTATTTATTTATTTATTTATTTATTTATTTTTTTGTGTTTGAGCTGTACCTATAATATTTAATGAAGGTTTGGTTATAACTACTTTGATTCTGTTGGTTTTGTTGGAGGGTACATTAGTCCAATACATCTTCTTTCCCATGCTGGTTTAAGATGTTTTGTTTATTGGCTTGCAGCAGATTGTATGCCCTAGCAGGGTTCAAGTTTATGTTCAGCTCATATTTATGTTTGACATCAAGTTTTTCCTCCTTTTCATCAAGTAAAGTCCTCTTTTCATAATATCTAGAATGGTTTGCAATTTTCAACTCTGTTCGATAATAATCTGTATAGAAGTATGAATCTGAAAATTGCATATACACATAGAGACATGGACACAAGTAACTTCTATAGTTTCAGAAAATGGCTATAGTGAGTTTTTGATTTTACGGTAAATGCAAATTGTGAGTCACAAAATAAACTGTTGTACCATGAGTAATTGTATCCAGTGTTGCATAGATACCATGCGGGGTAATGTATCTCCTTTTGTATCAGAGAATGTAATGCCTTAATGATCCCTTTTGTTTCACATAAAAGTGATTTTTTTTAAAAATGTCTTATGCACATTTGAAGTATTTGTATTTTTGAGCTGCATTTTGCATAGACACGGTGAAGGGTCTGCTTCAATAACATGTTCTCATGCTTGAATATAAAATTTGTCCGCATGATAGTGTGAATTTGCTTGGAAAGAGCTGGTTCCACTAATGAGTTGAGAGGTAATGCCAGCTTATTGACAGCTTATTGATGTTCAAGTAAAAATTCTATTTTTGTAGCCTTACCAACCTGGTTACACTGCCCCACCTCCTCCTCACTCTGAAGATACTTCAATTGATATAAGGCAAGATACTGATTGTGTCTCCTGATTGTGTTTGTTTTTAAGTGACTTTCACTATACAAAGTACCAACAAATGACCTTTGATTGATCTTTACTTCGTGAATTTGTTAGTCAACATAAAAGTCATCGTTGAATGACAATTTGTATCATGTCTTCTATTACAATACATTTGAAACTTCGAAATAGATAAAATAAGAGTTGGAAGAAGGGAGAGAAGGTAATGAAATAGGAAAAGAAACTAGATATTATGAATGGATAGTTCTACAAATTTGTTTGTTGCCTTTCTCTTTTCTGAGGTGCCTTATTGATGGGTTTGTAGTATTCATAAAGATTATAATGGTTCTGCTGGATTACTTGATGCACCATTCTGCTGGATTACTCTTTGAGTTTACTCTCCTGGGGTGAGTCCAAATTGTTCTGGAGGTGAGGATTGTTAAGTTATTCATTGGGAAAAATAAATTTATAGCATTAGTGATATTCGTTCCAGTAGCTTTTATTGGGGCACATGCTTGGAAAATGAGTCCTGATTAAAAAGGTTCGAAAGTCGTTTATGCATATCTTAAATGCTAAGCACCTAAAATTGACTGTTTGCAACTACTGTTCATATCAGGTGTGGGATCTTGGTGGACAAGAAAGGCTCAGGACATTATGGGCAACTTATTATCATGGAACCCATGCAGTTATTGAGGTGATAGATAGCACTGATAGAGCCAGGATCTCTATAATGAAGGACGAACTCTTTAGGTTGCTGGGACATGAGGATCTACAACATTCTGTCATACTAATTTTTGCAAACAAACAAGACCTCAAGGATGCAGTGACCCCAGCTGAAATCACCGATTGCCTTTCCCTTCACAACATCAAGAATCATGATTGGCACATTCAAGCCTGCTGTGCCCTCACAGGAGACAGACTGTATGACGGTCTAGGATGGATTGCTCAACAGGTTACTGGGAAAGCACCAAGTTGAATAAGGTGCGGTAGAAATCAGGAAAAAATAACATTCATCTGTCCATTCATTCATGGGTTTGAAGGATGAGTGAATATAAACTAAACTGTACGAGAGCTCTTTCCAATCAAATTTGTGGATTGTTTTCAGTTTTGATTGGTCTTATAAAATATTGTGTTCTACACAATAGATTTCAGGAAACACCATTATCATATCGAACCATGCTGTATGAGATTCTCATGTTTTGTGTGATAAAGCATACTACTAAAACATTTGTTGTCGAGGAAAAGAAGAGTGCATTACAATTGATATCTGTACCATTAAGCATTTCATGAATCATTTGACAAGGAATTTTTTGCTACAAAATCCCAGTATACACAGTGAAGCATTCCAAGTAACATTTGCTAATGACACGGTATCCTCTAGCTGTATGAAACAAATCACAATAAAACTTTGTTCCAAGACACTGACAAGTCTAGAAGTTGAAGCCTCTGCCAGCATCTCATTATGTAAGTTAATTCTTGAGATTAGCAATGACTATCAGAATATCTAGCATCTGCTACCTTTTGAATCTTGCGGCCCCTTAAACCATCGATCCCAAAATGGATTTTTGGGCCATTTGTCATGCCGAACCAGAAGAAATAAAATTTACATCAAAGGTAAAAAACTGATCCAGGCAAAAATCTAGAAACAATGAAAACATAAGGTTGGAAAATAAATATTACATTGAATTGAATGATATTTTGAATTAACATTTTTATATTTTTCATTATGCCTTAAATTATTAAATGAAATCAATCATTTTTATAAAATATATATTATTCTTTATAAATAACCATTTCATAAAACTAGGCAAACGTGCTTTGCACGTTGCTCCCACCTAGTATATATATGTATATATATAGATACAAAGACCTAGGAATTAATAGAATACAATCTGGCCAATATATATATATTGGCCACTGGCCAGTATATATATTTGCTTGTAAAATTATCTTTTAGGCCAGCTTTTGGTTATAAGATAAGACGCTTGAATCATGCATGGTTGCACCTTAAATGTAAAGGTTAAGTGGCATCGAAGCAGTTGGCTTTTTTGTCGGGTAAGTTGGTATGAGCACAATTGCAATGGTCTTACCGATTGCAATAATATAAACCGGCAAGAGAAATATAAAATGAAAAAAAGAATGCCAGAGTCTCAGACCTTTTTCACTGTAAGGCTCATTCTGCACTGAACCGCTCTCACTTATCTGTCCATCATTGACATATTCACTTTTTCCAGCACTTATAGTTGCAGAGACATTTACTGACATTGAACCTAATTTGATTAATTCAAAAGTGAGGAAGGAGAGAAGTGCATAAATTGAGGGAATAGATTAAGGTAATGACTAAAAGCAAGGACCAAGAATCAATAAAACGAACCGCTCTCACTCAACTCTTAAGGTAATTGAGGGAATCGATTATTTGAGGAAGGAGAGAAGTGCATAAATTCCATGAGAAGTTAGTGAGATTTGAGACTAACAAAACGAAAAAGATATCAGATATCATTAGTCACAATGACGATTACAATATAATAGCACTTACAAGTAGTGTTGTTGATGAGATGACCAAAGAATGACTTATGAAGATGGGATTATTTTGCTGAGAAAGATAAAGGGTGGGTTAATTTTGTTGGTTCATATGAAGATTTTTGTCTTCTATGGATCACTTGAAGATTTTAACCAAATTATAGAGCAAAATTTCAATGGTACAGATCAAACCAGATTACTGAGATTTTCCACAAATTACAGCCAGAAAGAACTTTTCTTTTTTCACAAGAAATTTCTCAAGAAGCTCTTCCACTAGGGGAAGAAAGAATTATAGCTGTGCTCGTGTTCAATGGCTTAAATATAATGGTATTTTAAAACTAATCTACATCCAGTATGTAACTATTTATAGTGCAGAAGTCATAAGGAATTGCTTCTGAGGAGACAATGAAATCTACCATTATTACCCTAATACTTGTAAACCAAAAATGGAGCCCTATCGGCTACAACTTCACTGTTAGAACTGGAATATGATTTCAGCCTTGTTCATAATTTTCAAGAGGCTGATGTGTCTGGCTCCACATCTTCTGAAGCTGAAAGGTCATTGGCTTCTTTCTTGCCATCCCATTCACTGTTATTCATTGGAGACTCCGACCTCCTCTGCGACCCCGTCCCAAGCCTTCGCTTATGTTCTGAAATTTTTTTTAAGGAAATCATATAAGGATCCAAGAGACGTGAACCTGAACAAAACTATGACA
>QEOT01003128.1:445041-490935 GCA_003123785.1 Pterocarya stenoptera
AAGTGTCCATAGACAATTGACATACACATGCATTTTTAAAAGTCTCAAGTTAAAAACTTGTCACGTGTCCCTTCATTAAAAAAGACGTGTTTTTCACAGGATCAATGGACACATCCCAATTTTTTAAATGGGTTAAAGGAAGTTTCCTACAATCCAAAATCTTATCCGGTTTTTGCTGAATTCACAACAAATTCACTCAGTGAGTGAAGTCAAGAGCGTACCCAAAAGACGAGAGAAAAAAATGCTGAAAGTTAATATAAAAAAGAAGAAAAAGAAAAAGCTGCAGACCAGATATTGAACAGTAAGTTATATATTTGTATATATCCTGACATATAATTTTAGTAGTACCCATAAGTTTGTCTGTCGTTTTGCCTCAATGTTTCTTGAGCAGAAAAATACTCTCAAAGACTCTTACTATATAAATTCAACTAATTGTGCAGACTTTGGCTATTTTTTATCAATTGAAAGCCAGAAGATTAGACTTCCCGCTATGTTAACTGAAATTGCTGATTCATGTAAGACGAGTCAATTATCGGAAGACTCTAGGGATCACCCTCATCCTTTACTATCCTTCTTGAAGGATGTCATCTCATCTCATTTCTACTAGGTTGCAGTTATCTTTCATACCGAATTGGTGTATTCGGATATTACAATTTCAGACCAATAAAAAATTACTTTCTGCTATATTGTGGCTACCAAAAGTAAGGGATTCTGCCAAATTTAAATCAGGGAAGAGAAATAGATTCTTAAAACATGAAAGAGTGAATTGAGCAACTTTGTTTTCCTTAGAAACATTATTTCAGGCTTGATTGTAGAATGCTCTTTGTTTCCTTTTTTTTTTTATTGGCATTGGCTGTCCTAACCAATCTTGGGGGTGCAGAGGCTCTCAGCAAAGAGTTTCCTGCAAGTGCATCTCGGCTAGTTTAAAGGGAAATTTCCTCAATCTAATGACCCCTAGAATTGTTTGCACCGAAAGGTTCAAATTTTAAACCTGGAGGAAGCATACCACCAAGACCAAGGCTCTTACCACTTGAGCTAACCTCTAGGGGTTGTACACTGCTATATACAAGAGCAAATGTACTCAACTTAGCTAATTCGGTTCTTTTTTTTTTGGTTTGTTTACCGGTTTTTTCAGTCAACATAGATCTTTTTCGCGTGTCATCAAAAGGAGGAAAGAGAGGAAAGAACAAAAAATTCCTTCATTTCCTAAGATTATCAATGGAGAAGTTTTTCAGTTTCAAAAAACACAAGCGTTTCTGTCTCTAGCTACAATAATTGGAAAGTGTAGAATAACTTCAGATGGCAATACAGAAGGAATCAAGAGGTTTTGGTTTTAGACATAGTTGCACAACATCATAAAGACCAATATGGTTTGATCTGAAGGTGCTATAATTTCAAAGAAAAGTGTGAGGCTCACAATCTTAGCAGGCACTGCTCAAAACAGCAAGGTGGGCAATCACCAAATATAAACCAGGGCCATAGGTAGATAGTAAACACAAAAGATTTGTGCAGCTACCACACAAACAGGGTTATGGTTTTTTAACTTGTGCCAGCTGAGAAATGCACTATTCTTCTTTTTCTTCTCTATTCGTCGCGGGGAGCAGGGGGGATTAGTTCATTTTTCTTTATATAATTTCACTGTTATATTATCTTTAATAGAACTCTAGCAAATAAAAAATGTTGGTATGAACAAAGGTTGAAATTCAGAGTTACCTGTCATACAAACGGGCTGCCTCTTCTTGTGAACCAACAGTTCCAAGGTGAATTTGTTTCTTATCAACTTTAATTGCTGCCTGCCATTTCATATTTTTGTAATAGACACCTCTCATCAGACATGGTTCTTGGTTTTGAAAAAGCTTTCTCCTGTGTCGCTTTCTGCGTTTTATTGGTGGCCCTACAATAAAACAATCACAATAATAAGACTAACATATGTCAAGTTTCAGAATAGCCAGAAATCTCACAACANCTGCAAACCAGAAACATAGATATGAAAAGTTTTCAAAAGATGTCCTCCAGCTTTGAAGACATCAATAATTTAAGAGGAAATGACTAGTTTTGGAGAGTTTTAAATTGAATAGAATTTATTGACATTCTGTGTAGAAGACTCCTACTTCAGTTGTACTGAAAAGTTTTAGACTTTGACAGTACATGATGCTCTCACTCTTGGTGTCATGTCACCTAAATAATTTTTTTGTTGGTTTACTTGATCATTAAAAAGCACGTGAAGCGTGGGAATCCAATCTTGAAGCATAACTAAAGGACAATGGCTCTTAACACTGAAAGAATGAGCAAGCAGAGGGCCACAAAAGGTTTTCAGATGTATACCTAGTTTGTTCAAAGGATAGTCATACAGGAGCTACTGAGGAGGAAAAATGGAAAAGAAAATATGATTTAGAAAATATTGATAGCACGGTTTGTACTCTAGATGAGCAGTATGTATCGATACCCTGAAAAAAGAACTCCTAAAATACCGAGTGTTGAGATCTTATGAAATTTCTGACACAGCATTGTTCAAACACCAAAATCATCAAATGCAACATAAGATTACATAACCAGGTTTTTCAAACCAAGGGTACTTGATTACTTGAAGTGGGGGATGTTTTCATATAAAGTATTCAAATTGTAGTGCTAATTTCACCAGCTTAATCTATGAGAACTGTTTGTATTCCAACCTCTTTCCTTCTTGTATCACCTTCCTTCCTTCCTTGTTCATTATTTCTATTATCATCTCAGATCAATCTAGTAAAAAATATTCCACAACAACCCACAATCAACTTATTTCATAAATTATGAAAAATAAGCTTTTAAGTTTGTCTCTTTAAGGTATCCAGCAATTACAATCTTTCGGCAGATTATCAAACAAAAGTTGACCAAAAATGACGAAAAATATCGCTTCTCTTTGTAGAAGAAATGAAGGGACAAATTAAGTTCACTCTGGCTTAATTAACTGGAGCATATTTAGAGCAGATAATTCGCAGAACAACAAACCTGCAACTGGTTGAATGGGCAGCTCTTTGGATAAGCTTGAACCAGTTTCATTTGATGATCCAGATCGTACTTTATTCTGGGAAACATAAACTAAAAAGGTAAGCCCAAAGCATACAATAGAATTATACATCTTGCAAACACACAGCTGACTAGTTACGATTTATGTCAATAAAGCACAAGTGTTTGTAAAACCAAGTCGGGGCATCAAAATCCCAAAGCTTTTAGGATTTGACAACTTAACAGTCTGTTACTCCGAGGCTATCATGTTACCTAGAAGAACATTTTTGCCAAAAACAGAATGCCAGTCTCTAACAGACTTTCCGATATCCTATGGTGGACCATCATATCCTGAATCTCACTTTCTTGCCAATGATGGATTCATCATATATCCTGAATCTCACCATAGCTTTGTACACCATGTGCAAATACAGGAGAGGAAATATACACATTACTATCTAACTATTTTCAACCATGGTTAATGAAAGCATAAATCTATGTGACGAAACGATCCCCAGGTTCCATTCAGCGACCAAGGGGAGAATAGCTATGTAGTTCTCATGATGATATTGTTCCACCATCCATTTTTCCCTTTACTTCCGTAGATTCAATCTCAGTGATTACTTCCATGATTGGATGCTGATGTAAATGGGAGATATGTTAATTTCTTAATTATGCCTAGCTAAGAAATATCCTTATGAGGTCCTTATGACCGAACTATCAAATATTTATGATCCACTATGAAGTCAGACCAACCCAGTCGTCAAGCAGCAGAATGAACTATTTTAACCAAGTAAATGGGGTTGGAGGTTGGAATGACTTACTTGCAGAGCTAATCATTTTGCCACAACAAATCACTAAGATCTATACGTTAACAATGCAGTGGAACAAAACTACTATCTAGGGCCTAAAATTATGAGGGAGGCCCATTATGCTTGAATGGCATTAGGCTATGTGCCACGAAAATAAAGTTGCACTAAAGGTTGATCCTAAAATATTCCAATGGCTGTTTGGATGTTAAGATGAGATGAGAAGAAAAATCTGTAAATAGCAGTGAAATGATTTGTGAATAGTAGTGAAGTGATTTGAGTTGAGATGTTTTATAGAATTTTGGGAAAGGAAAGAAAAAAAGATGAATAAAAATATTATAAAGTTAAAATATTATTAGAATATTATTTTTATTTTGGGATTAGAAAAAGCTGAATTGTTTTTTAAATTTAGTTTGAAAGTTTTGGAAAGTTGTAATAATTAGGTAATGATTAGATGAAAAAGTTAAAAATTTAAAATTGAAAAATATTTGTGTTTTGGCGTTGTTTGCATGTTGAGAATCTGAACATCCAAACCAGCCCAGACAAAATTTTGGACAAAATAGTATGAATTATAGCGCAATGTGAAGACTTATCAAGGCAGAGTAACAACAACTTCAATGCTCTATAGAGGACAGTCCAACAGAAGCACACAACAATTTCAATGTATATATTTCAAAGAGTAATTACCAGAGCAGAGCCCCAAAAGCTTGCGCCTTCGTAAGCTCACCATATTTTGACTCAAATTTCCAATTAATGTACAATGGCCTACTTTTCAACTTCTTTCATGTATCACATAGCTCTCTGGATCACAAAAGGAAGAACACTGTGACAAAGGTACACATGAAACCAAGTTTCAGACAGAAATTACTTGGAAATGACAACGATTTAATGCATTAAATACCAATTTGAAACCATTGAAAAAGAGATTATCACAACATAGAAGCACCTGTTATGATAAAGATGAATAAAACAAAAAGAAATAAATATAGGGTGCTCATACACAAGTATAGAGAACAGCATCAGTTGAATATTACAGTTGCTGATATGAGTATGTCATTTAGAAACAAGATTCCTACCGAAGGATAACTTGCACTACAATATAGCCTTATTATAAAAATCCTTTATATATTGTGCTTCATGTCTGCTCATCGAAGACCTGGGAATTCCATGTTTGTGCAAGTTGTTATACCAGCAGGGTTACTTCATTGGTGATTTACCTACTTCCAAATTTAAGCTCAATACTATTGCCATAAACTCAAGGAGAACCTAAATGAATGACTAGCAGATGCACTATTTCTTCTTAGAGAAGATTGTTGCATCGGGTCAGCACCGGCTACACATACTGGGTGCCATGGACTTTTCCACAAGCACACAAAAACAAAACTCGGGAAAAGAAATAGCATGGTTTTTAAAATTGGCATCAGTAGGATCAAATATCACCATTCGGTCAAATCATCTTAAAGTTCACCCTAACATCGACTCCTGACACTCAAATTCATCTTGACAAGCTGCAAAGGACTGGCAGAAATTTAATATTTATGCCAGTTAGAAAGTTTCACCACCTAAGATATCTCAGCGCCCACACTAGAACAGGTATAAATATAAAATAACTGACAATAATTTCCCATTGAAGTTGCATAAAGAACCAAGCTTGCCTTCGATTTGTTTGCATTTAAGGGGAAATAATGCGGTTGATCTTGAACTATCAAAAACAAAGCAATGCAAACACGAAAAACCTTCCATGGTTTGGGTCAATCTTCTTTAAGAGTTGCTGAAATTGGTGCATCAATTGCAAGTTAGTAGAAGGGTGGGAAACATAAAACCCAAAGAGAAATTAAAAAAAAAAAAAAACCATAAGCCACCTAGTGATCCATCGTAATTTGCAGACACTAATCACAAAACACTCATCATGCTAAACAGGATCAGGTATAATGATTTTTAGACTGATTGATGGCAGCCTTGCTATTAAATATTCAATTGGTACTTTAGCTTATTATATGTGAACAGATATTGAATTATTCTTACATGAGCTTTCAATCTACACTTTTCCACACCTTTTTAATTTATTTGTTAGGTTAAGAAACCACTTATTATCAATGCTGGTGAGTTATTATGTTTTCAATCTACACTTTCTTTTTTTTTTGTAGAGTTCATGCAAAAGACTAATTTAGGGGATGTAATTTAATTTAGTTCAGATATTGACTAATCAATTTATAGTATAGGAATGAAATATTAATAATTTCAAAATAATAATTACAGCTTAGGATGTTTTAGATATTTGTTTTTTAGGTTTAAAATATTATTACAATTCCTACATATATATTTATGATTATTACGTCATCATGTTGTCCAAAAGTCTGAATCTTGCTTATGTAGTTCACAAGTTCTAAATCACTAAATTTATTCAAAATACATTCTAATTGTATTGGCTTTTTTCTTCATTTCATAATAAAATAAATTAATAAATTAACTACAGATTGGAAAATGTTGTCAAGATTTGAGAACTTGGAGATATTAAATCTTCATGGCAATGACCTCAACGAAACTAGTTTTCTTCAATCAATTGTTGTAGTCAAATCTCTTAAGACTCTCAATCTTGGATACAATGAGTTGATAGGATCCTTTCCAACCAAAGGTAAGTTGATTTGTTAGGACGTCATTTGTTAGGTTACATGTATGTGACATATATATATATATTTAAAGAGCCGGCACTACAACAAAAACGGCCTTTTCCGACCAATTTATCGCGACCAAAAGACTATTCGCAATCAAAATTGGTTGTGAATAGTCTTTTGGTCGCGATAAATTGGTCGGAAAAGGCCGTTTTTGTTGTAGTGCGGTAGCCACATGTCCAATAGTGGCCCCATCCCAAGTTTATTAAAGAAGCCCTTACTTGTGGCGGAGGAATACCGTAGAACAAGAAAAACATTTGGAAGATTACATCAAACCCTCCCAAACCCAAACCACCAAAAAAATCAAAACAGAAACAACTCTAAACAAGCCTAAGAACCACTAAATCAATCTAGAGAACGGGCCTCTAAACATGCCTATCAAAAACAAGAAAACTAAATCCTAATGTAAGCTAGACCCAATTTATCTAGCCTAGCAAGGCCTCTAATATGACCCGGAAGACTTTGGATATCCATGTAAAACATATCCACACCCAGCGCACCATCCTTAGTTAAGGAGTCCGCCACTGAGTTCCCTTCCCTGAAGCAATGGTGACACTCAATTTCCATCACCTCAAGATGATCGACAATAAGATCTCAAAAATCCCACAAATACCAGAGAGAACAATTCCTGGAATTAACTCAGGAAACAACCACCTATGAGTCACAATCAACATTAACCTCCCTCCAACTGGCAATTTTGCAAAGAAGAAGCCCTTCAAGTAAGACACGGAGTTCAGCCTCTGTATTGGTACATGACCCAAAAGTTTTAGAGAAAGCAAAAATAATTTTACCATCCCTATCACGAAGCACTCCACCACCACCTCCACTCCCCGGATTTTCCACACTACTCCCATCCACTTTCAATTTGACACGACCATGGGCCGGTTTGGACCACCAAACCACTCTTTCACTTTTATGCTTAGGAAAGACAAGGGGAATTTCAAGACATGCTAGAAGCCTAGAATCCCAGATGCTCAACTTAGCAACTTTGGAGATACTATCCATCACCACATGCACTCAGAATTTAATCGAATGCCAAACATCATTCATAGACTCGCTCCTATTTTCCATCTGGGCCTTACATCTATATTGCCAATGCAACAATGGACGGAAGTAAGCCGGTGATGATCCCTACTTGGGACTGAAGCGTAGCACGTCAAAACCAAGCTAAAATACGTTCCCTCCAACCCTGAATAGCCACAAACGGAATTCCCATCTCAGTGGACAATTTCCTCCAAAGGGCACTGGACAATTTCCTCCAAAGGGCACTAGCAAAATCTCCACTACCCAGGACATGATTAAGATCCTCACATTGCCAGTACTCACAACAATTACAACAAAAGACAACCGGAATACCAATCTTGCGGATTTGATCGTTCACACTTAGGCAATTAAAGTAAGCTTTCCACACCCAAATAGATATCTTACCAGGCAACCATTTATTCCAGATCCATGATGCACCATCCATTTTTGGGACTCTCACACGAATAATCTCCCAAGCCGACCTAGTAGAAAAATTCCCGTGTTTATCAGGGGTCCAAATCAACACGTCCTCTTTATTATTCACCCCGCTCACCGAAGCCATAACCTCACTGGCCAGTTGTGGACCGACGAGATCATTGAGTTTATCCACGTCCCAACAATTCCGCACCACTAAATCTTTCACCTGGAGATGAGACTCCAAGATGTCATTCACCCTCATACATAAAGGTCCGACCTCCAATGTTATACCAAAGAGAGACCTTTCCTTCCCTCACTGTCCATTGAGAATTTTGTAACAGCAACGGGATGCCTTTAAGAACGTTATTCCAAAACTGAGAGCCAAGCCGCCCCTTCTAAATTAAAGAAATATGATTATTTTTCACATACTTAGCACTAAAAAAATTAGCCTAGAGTGAGTCCTGCGTCAAAAGTTGCCAGCCAAACTTTAGAAACATAGCCTGTTGAACCTCACCAAGGTCCCTTACACCCACACCCTCCTACACCCACACCCTCCCTCTTCACACGGCACACACATTTTTTTCCAAGCCCTCCAATTCCTTTTCTTTTTCCCCTCCTCTTCACCCCAAAAGAAAGTGGCAAACATGCTAGTCAATTTCCTCTTCACTATTTTAGGCATGTGAACCACTGAAAGCAAATGAATAGGCATGCTAGTGAGAATGTGCCTCAAGATGATCAAACGACCACCTTGCGATAATAATCTATTTTTCCAACCCGCCAATTTTTTCGCAACTTTCTCCACAAGAGGATCAAAATGGGAAACTTTGAGCCTGCTATCAACTATAGGAGCCCCCAGGTAGGTGAAGGGGAACTGACCCTGAGAGAAACCAGTATCAGCCAATATTTCTCAAGTACGACTAGGTAGTAACCACTTAGACCAGAAAATAGCATACTTATCATAATTAATCTTTTGTCTCGACCAAGCCTCAAACGTACGAAAAATCTCCATCAAGGATCTAACCGTGCTTTTAGAAGCATTAGCAAAGATCACAATATCATCCGCATATAGGAGGTGAGACAATAATGGGGCACTAGAAGGTAGAGAAAATAGTTTAATTCTCCCCTCCCTCACCTTCTTGGATATAAGCCGAGATAAGACTTCCTGGACCAGGATAAAGAGATAGGGAGATAAAGAGTCACCTTGACGAAAACCCTTCTCAGATTTAAAGAAACATTTATATGTACCATTCATCATGACAGAAAACCAAGGAGTGGATACACAATTCCAAACGAGCTTGCATAAGTGATCAGGAATCCCAAATGAGTGAAGGACAAGAATCAGAAATCTCCAATCCACTCTATCATACACCTTGCTCATATCAACTTTCATGAGCAGATTGCCGCCTCTCGCCTTCTTATGCAGCAATTTAATAACTTCTTGTGTTAATGAAATATTCTAAAAAATACTGTGCCCCTTTACAAAGGCACCTTGCTCTAGAGAAATAAGCTTGCCAAGGACGGGAGATAGGCGATTAACCAGTAATTTAGCAAAGACTTTGTAAATCACATTACATAGGCTTATCGGCCTAAACTTATCAAAACTCATTGGATTGGTACCTTCGGGATCAACACAATAAAAGAAGAAGAGTAGAATCGAGGCAAACTTACACCTTGGAAAAAATCCTTCACCCCGGCCATGACATCATGCTTAATTAAATCCCAACAAGTAATGTAAAAAGCAGACCCTAACCCGCCAGGACCAGGGCTAGAATCTGAAGAAATGGAAGCAAACACCTCTCTGACCTCAACTTCCGAAGGCTCTCTCATAAAAGCATCCCGATCACTATCCACAAAACATGGCTAAATGAGAGATGTCAAATCTGGAATTTTGCCATTCCCGGACTGACCAAGAAAATCCTTAAAATGCTGCACTGCCTCCTCATGAACTTGTTTCGGAGAAGAAAGATTGACATCTTCAGAAATTCGCATGGACTTGACGCTCGAGTTCCTACGTCTTTGAGCAATGATAGCATGAAAAAACTTAGAATTACGATCTCCCTCTTTAATCCATTTTTTCTTAGCCTGCTGAGTAAGCCGTGCATGTTCCTTCTGCATCCAGGAATCCAACTCAATCTTGGACTTCAACAATTCAGAATCTAACTGGTTAGAAAAGCCATTTTGAAAGCTTTCCTCAAGAAACTCAATCCGCTCTTCAAGTTCGTGCATACAGATATCCATCCTGCCAAAGGTATTTTTATTCCAAGCACGGAGGATGACTTTCATCTTCTTAATCTTCCCAGCTAGAATAATCAGATTATTAGCACCTGGTGTCTCCACACACCAAGCCTCCCAAGCCACCCTGAGAAAATCCTCATGCAATAACCACATATTCTGAAAACGAAAGGGAGCCAGACCATACCTTTGGAAGGAAGGCGTCAATTGGAGAAGAAGGGGCGAGTGATCTAACGTACTTTGATTGAGAAGCCTGGCCTCAGCACCTCCACGCTTGACTGTAAAAGCATTATTGACCAAAATACGATCAAGCTTAGCTCATCTACGAGTTAGACCCTGTTGCCCATTACACCAAGCGAATTGTGTACCAGAAAGGTTCCACTCTATTAGACCACAATTGGCAATGCAATTATTAAATTCACTCATAGCCAAACAGGATCTCGAGTTCCCACCCCTTCATTCAGAGTCAACACAAATAATGTTAAAATCTCCCATTACAACCCATGGAATACCCGTGCAAGTTATACTGCTCAAATGATCCCATAACTCACAACGCTCAATCATCGAACATTTGGCAGAAATGAAAGAAGGCATGATAGCCTCCCCATTAAGAGAGAACAAACCTGTGAAGGATTGATTAGTCACAGCTACCAAGTCCATGTCAATCTCCTTTTTCCAACAAAGCCAGATTTTGCCTCCCACTTCCATATTGGAACTGAACCTGTGAAACTCAATACGAAGCATCCACTTTTGAATTTTCTTAACCGCCTGAAAAGGCTTAGATATCACCAAAATCAAAATATTCATCTTATTGATCAAACTACGTAACCTTCTCTTGGAAGTGCCGAACCCACGGACATTCCAAACTACAATATTATCAAACATTAGCAAAGTTTGTTGGGGGGGGGGGGGGGGGGGNCGCGAGTCACCAAGGTCTGAAGTATAATCTCTATTAGCATCAACCACCGGTAATATTGGAACATTTGAGAAAATAGCTATGAAAGAAACCTATTTTTTTGCAGACCACCACTAGATAAAAGCTGTAGCAAAGGAAATGAGTCAGATCCAACACCAACCCAATCTTCAAATGAAAGTGATGGAAAATGGTATGAAATAGATCCCATGGTCTTCCATACAAGCTTCTAGGTATCTTACATCATTTTTTCTTTAGCATGACAAGTCTTCTTTATATTAGCCCTTGTTGGCTACAAAGATGCTCCAACTTAATGGAAGATCTTATATACTCTTGTTATTATTTTGCTTTTGATACCTCAAAAAAGTTGTCAAATTGTCTATGTAATTAAGATACATTGATTTTCTTTCGACATCGTTAATGATAGTAATAATGGTCAGTTATCTATGAATTTGGTTTTGAATAATTAGTTATTGGGCTTAAATAAGAAAGAGATGTTCCCTTAAACTTGTTATTCTATTTGATTATGGAGATTGTTTTCCATATTTGGGAATTCTTCATTCTATGTGAATCAAGAATCAATAAATCAAGTATAAATTAAAACAATTAAGAAGTTGTTCCCAAATATATGAATCGTATCCAACAGCAACATAGTGCTCAAATGAAAGTACCACAAAATTGTATGAAGTAAATCGAGGGTTTTCCTTAAATGCTTCTTGGTATCTTAAGCCACGTTCTTTTTCGGTGTGAGTAGTCATCTTTATATTAATCCTTACTGGCAATAAAATGCTACAATGTAATTGAGGATCTTATATACTCATGTTGCTATTATATTTTTAATTTTCTTAAAAAGGTCGTCTCAATATGTCATTAGATGGATTTTCCATAGAAATGTCATTATAGTGATAACAACTTGTTGTGTATGCATTTGATTATGAACATTATTTATTGTGATCAAATATGAAACTTGGTGTTCAATTACATTTTTCATTCTATTTGATGACGGATAGTTTTTTCTTTATAACTAGTCCTTTGAACCAATTCCATTACTTTAGTGACGGAAAAAATGGTGACCAAACCTATAATGATTGAGACTGTTCGAGGTTGACCTAACTGAGCCAAAATCTCTATTCGAATCAATCCATCTTGAACCTAATCCCAAATCTCTTGGTGGAGGATTGGTCTGCTTTCACTACAAGCTAGAGATATGATCATCTACAATGAAGTTTTTTACGATGATAATTTCATTATAAATAATGGGTATTTGCAATGATTCTTTTTATCCTTGCAAAAGAAACTTCATTTGCTACAAAAATAACGAGTTTTTCCAATGAAAATCAACTCCATGTAAATAATCTAGCTAATAGTTGGAACAAAATATGATTATTTCCAACAAAATTTGTTCCTCACTACAAGAAAAATGGTCTTTTGCGGTGATTTAAGTATTGTTGGAAAAACAAATCGCCGCAATAAGTTATTAATTCCAACGATTTAATGTTGCCACGGACTTTTAACATCAAGTTTCAAAACTGGTCTTTTGCAGCGATTTTTTCAAAATTCGCCGCAATACAAAAAACACATCATCAAGTTGAGAAATGGCCTTTTGCAGCCATTTTTCACTCTTTGAGATGGAAAATTTTGCTGCAAAATGTGAAAAACTTGTTCCGGTGATAAGTGTCCCAATGGAATTAAGGGTGGCAATACGTGATACGACCCGTTAACCCAATACGAACACGACACGATAAAAGCGGGTTAGAGTTTAGTTTTAATGGGTTTGGGTCAAAACCGGTTGACCCGTTAAGACACGATTGCTTAACGGGTTGAAAACGGGTCAACCCGTTATGACCCGTTAAGAAAGTTAAAGTTACAATTATACCCTTATACCTAAAAATAAAATTGTTGGGATTTTAATTTCTATATTTTTAGTGTTTGGATTGTAATTTTGGACTTGTAGTTAGTTTTATATTTTTTTCTAGATATTGTGATTTTAATATTTATATAAAATTATGCTAAACTTAACTAGGTCAAACAGGTTAATTTCGAGTCTGTTCAACCGATTTACATAAATGGGTCATAACATGTTGACACGACACGACCCGTGTTAACGGGTCGTGTTAGGATTTGAGATTTTGACACGATAAACTTAACGGATCGGGTTAGGGTTGACTTATATAGTATAATATACATGTCTTGATACGACACAAAGACGACCCGTTAACACGATTTGACACCCCAAATGGAATTGGTGTTTTTTTTTATGAGCAAATCACTCAGGCGCCAAAACGTAACGCACCAAAATGCCCTTTCCCCCAAACACCATTTCACATTTCGCTCATCTTGAGAAATCCTGCCCGCCCTCTCTAGTCTCTCATCGCCCAGCATCAAGTGATCTTTGACATCATCGTCGCCATCCCTCTCGTCTCCCAGCACCCAGTCTTTGAAATCACCGTCGCAAACTCGCTTCCACCCTCCCCCTCCCTTCGAAGCATTTCTTTCCTCCCCCATCAGAGTCGTCGAAGCCTTAGCCCAATCCCTAACCCCATTCCTCGAAATCCATTGAAGCCCCAACATATGAAGCTTCATCAACCACGACTCTAGGTAGTGTTTATTTAATCAGTGTGTTTAGTTTGTTTATTTTCTTGCTTGCATTTTTGTATTCTTTTTTTGGGTGCCAAAACTCCTTATCTGCTCGATTTTTAGAAAACCCAATTCCTTAAGCTGTTGTTTTCTTAGTTTTCCTGAGTTCTTGTTTGCTTGAATTTGTGTATTTTGTGATATGTATCTAGTTCGTAGGAGTTGTATTTTACAATACCTTCATTTTTAGATTGCTATGTAAGTTTAAGACCTAGGCCCTGTCCATCACCTACCAATGAAAATTATATGGTGTTCTCACATTTATGTATTTTACAATACCTTGATTTTTGCCTATCTTTGATTTAAATCAGAAGTGATGCTTTAATTTCGCCGAACATGCAGTGAACGAAAAATTGACGAAAATGGGCAACTGTGGCGATTTTTGGGAGTTTTTGCGATGATTTTGAGTGCTGAAAAAACCCTGATTTCTTGTAGTGCCTACAAATAAGCATTATAATTGCAATAAAAGTTTTCGTGACAAATACTAAAAAGTTAATTAGTTAATTGCAAGGTTATTTTTTAAGGTATTAGCAATGAAAAATTTTCGTTGGATTTTATATTCAGTGACAACATGATCTGGACTTTCGTCTCAAACTACTTGATATTGCCAACTACAATATTTCTTGTTGCAAATTGTTTTATTACCAACAAGTTTATTTTCCTTGCAATTAAAAATATTTGCAAGAAAATTTGGGCCGTTTCTAATCTCATAATTAATGGTTGTTTTCAGTTATGCAACAACGAAATTCATAACAGCTAAAGCATTTAGAAAGAAATGAACATGCATGGGCGTGTCATCAGATTTAGTACTGATGAAGGCATTCCTCGTGTTAATGGTTTTTGTTCAAACTGGTGTCGTTGATTGGAGGAAGAGAGAATTGTTCTGCTTCACTTCACGTCGTCATGTCTTAAATGCATCCCTTAAACTTTTTCAGATCACCAACTTCTTCCTTCATGGGTTGACCATGGCTGCGTTTGGAACATGGAGGCAGTTGAGCTCATCTGAGTTGAGTTCAAATTTAAGCCTAACCCAACATCCAAACACAACTCACAAATCACTAAAACATCACTAAATTCAAGACCTCTTTACACGTGGGACCCACAACCTTTTTCAACTCAAGACCTCTTTACACGCGGGACCCACGGCCTTTTTTAACTTTCCATAAATATATCTAAACTCATATTAACATCCAAACACATCTAAACTCATCTTAGGTGGGCCCCATAAAACTCACTTCACCATCTCAACTGATCACTATTATTTATAAATAACTCAACTCATCTTAACTCAGCTCAATATCTAAATGCAATCTTAAAGAGTGATTGATATGGGTGGGAGCAGGTCAAGTGAAAGTCCACCACAGGTCATGTGATATAACTGTCCCTCAATAATTTTTTTTTTTTGGTAGAAGGAGGAAGGTACCCCCAGGCTTTATTGATAAACCTTCACATATGGTGGAGGAATACCGTGGATACAAAACTTCAATGAAAGAAACTTATTATCAAAGAATAACAACCAATAAACAAACAACAATCAATACACTCTACAAAACCAAGAAAAAAAGACTACCCTCATCCATTCAAAAATTAAGCATTAGGGATGTAAGGAAGCCCAAGCTTATCTATCTTCAGAAGACCACGTAATCTCCAAGGCAGCTTTGCAAAAGAATTCCAATTTGAAGTGCAACCCTCTGAGGCCATTCTCGCCAACATGTTTGCTGGGCCATTCCCTTCTCTATACACGTGTGATATAGTTATTATCATTCCATTCATCATCTCTTGCACCTCCTCCCAAAACTCTTCAACATACCAGAGTCCAAATAGTGATTTTCGCATCTAGTTTACAATAGTAATGGAATCAAGCTCTAGGTCTAAGTTATTAATGCTCATACCTTTTGCTATTTTAAGGCCATGAAAGACACCCATAAATTCTGCAAAGGAGCTAGTGCCTTGTCCTATTGAAATCGAAAAAGCTGTTAGCAACTTCCTATTAGAATCACGAATAAGACCCCTTGCCCCTGCTGCGCCCAAATTTCCTCTACTACTGCCATCCAAATTTAGTTTATACTGCCCTACATTTGGTCGACACCATCGAACTAACGGCATATTTTTCTTTTTTCCAGCTTCAGAAGGAATATTCCACCCCTTTAGAATCAACTCATCTCGTCCCAACAATAGATTTCCCGCCTTGAGTTTTTCTCCAATCTTTGCCACCCAGAATTTTATACTCTTCCACACCTGTTCAGCAGATTTTTCTATCCCTTCCATCCATGCCTTACACCTCCTAATCTACAACCTCCATGTAAGAATGAAAGGTAATAAACCCATCATATTCCCCATGGTGGTCGATTTTTTTGCTCTATTATACCAGTTTGTAACAGTCTCTCGCCAAGTCCTGCCATCCCTCACTGTCATGCCTACCTGATGAGCACACATCTTCCAAATCTTCCTCGCAAACTCACCTTCGGCTAGTACATGACTCTAATCCTCATAAGCTCCATTTTTACAATAATTGCATTTTGAGACAATTTGAATACCCACCTTTCTCACCTTATCATCCACACTCAAAGCATTATTGAGTCCCTTCCACATAGTTACCGCCATAAATTTGGGAAGACTAGAATGCCATACCCAATCAGCCCACAATATTCTAGGCATTTTTACCCGTATCATTTTCCAAGCACTCTTAGTGCTAAACTTTCCATCTAAATTAGGCATCCAAATGAGAACATCAGCACCAGATTTCTTGCCCCTCAAAGTTTGCATTATCCCCTCCAGATGATCCTGTCCGACCAGTCGACTAATAGATTCAAAGTCCCATCGATCCTCCACCAATAATTCCTTCAATCTCAAATTTGAATTGCTCACTGTATCATAGTGTTCATTCAGGGCACCACTCTCCAGCCATTTATCATGCCAAAAGAACGCATCTCCAGACTTTATTTTCCAGTTAGCATGTTTAATGACATCTGGGATATAGCCAATAACCATTTTCCAAAACCTCGATCCCGATGAAGGATTAACCAAAGAAATAGGAGAATTTTTAACATACCTTGCGTTGAAGGATTGAACCCATAAAGAATCATCCGTAAGAAGTTTCCAAGCAAATTTCATATGCATAGATTTTTTGATATCCTCCAGATTTCGCATCCCTATTCCACCTTCTTTTTTTGGTTTGCTAACTACCTCCCATGGCCTCCAATGTTTCTTCGATTTTCCTTCATGACGACCCCAAAAGAAATTGCTAAACAGTCTGTGTTCATCTTGCTCAAAATTGACTTTGGGACCTGCAGAATTGACTTTGCTAAATAGTCCCTCGATAGTTTAAAGCAAGATCTTCCTTATCATCATGAAGATATGCTAATGAGTTTTTAAATATATTCTACATTAGCTTATTTATTCTTTCTCTTTATATCATTTCAATAAGTATATCTAATTACATCCTGATCTAAAACTACCAACAAATAATTCGCAATATCTTCAGGATTTTTAATATTTGCAACTTTAGAGTACCCTTTGTTTTATGGTATCAAGACTTAACTAATTATATCCACAAGAATCAATCATCCAGTTGCGTTGGAATGAATCCAAATAATTAATTAAGGTTTTTGTGATGTACATAGGTCCAATACTAAACAACATATCACTAGTATGTAAGCTTTATATCCTCTTTGTTGTTTCATATGATTGAGTCTTTTGGCATATGTTTTTAACTTCATTAATTTTCTGTTTTGGTCTCTTCACGTAATCTAATATGAATTCTTTTCTTTTTGTTTTCTTTAATTTCTCTATGGATCGAGGCTTGATCTCCTTCTCCTCAAGGCTGTTGTATAAGGCAGGCTCTTATTTCCTTTTCTTTTTCTTTATCTTTTTTCACCCAGCATGAAGTGATAATTAACACAATCTCTTTTAAACAATCATGTTTTAAATAAAGGATATTTTTTAAAAAATAATTCAAAAATTAATTATGAAAGTGTACTTGTTTTACAAAATTACTCCAATTTATAGTGTAGTTATGAAAAAAATTGTATATCTATCATTACATTGAAAAAGATGTAATTGAAAAGTAACTTCTGATTATATCATCTCATAGTTTACGCGGATTTTGTTGAAAGTGAAAATGGAAGTCGAAATAAAGCCACAATATGGAGAAAATCCGATTCTCATTGATATGTCTTTGATACAAGAGCTATTGTTATATATATATATATTACAAAAAGCAGAAAAGAAAAGTTCTAAACTTTTAGTCTCCTGTTTAGTTACAAGTAATCGATTGCAGCTTTATGGACAACATGGTTTAGGCAGTGCTTTACATGTTGATTTCCTGACATTGCTTTGTGTGTAGCCATGTATTTCACATATGAATCCCTTGCTTTTCTATTACAATACCTTCTTCTTTTGCTGCTGCTTTTTACTTCTCTTTTGATGTAGTGTGCTTTATTTTAACTTTTGTTGCTGCATGTATTTCTTGGTCATTGCAAAGTACTTCATATCTGCTTTTGCTGCTGCATACATTTCTTTGTGTGCTGTAGCTTTGTTGCTCAGTGTCCTCATGTCCTTTTTGCTTGCAATCATCATTCTCTTTATGTTTTATTTCATGAGACTCCCCCTCAAGATGGGCATAGATCTTTAGGATTCCCATCTTGGACAATAAAAAATAAAAAATAGAAGATGATAAAGCCTTAGTGAGAATGTCTGCCAATTGGAACTTTGAGGCAATGTGGACAGAAGTGATGACTCCAGCTAGGACATTTTCTTGAACAAAATGGCTGTCCAGCTCTATGTGTTTAGTTCTTTCATGGAAGATAGGATTCCTTGTGATGTGGATGGCTGCTTGGTTATCACAGAATAGGAGAGATTGTTCATGATTGATGTTGAATTTTCTTAACTGACCAAGAAGCCATACGATTTTACAACTTGTGGTAGCTAATGCCCTATATTCTACCTCAGCTGAAGACCTAGAGACAGTTACTTGTTTCTTTGATTTCAACTTATCAATGAGTCTCCAATGAGCACACAAAAACCTGTGATAAACCTCCTGGTCTTGGGACAAGCAGCCCAATCAGAGTCACTATATGCCTTTAAGTGTAAAGATGATCTTAATGACAAGAAAATGCCCTGACCTATGGATCCTTTGAGATATCTGAGAACTCTATAGGCTGAGTGCATATGAGTTTGTGAAGGCTTCTCCATAAATTGGCTTAGAACATTCACAGCATAAGTGATGTATGGCCTGGTAATTGTTAAATAAATGAGCCTTCCAATGAGTCTTCTGTAGGCTGTGGGGTCTTGTAGAATCTCATTTGCGGTATGGCTCAACTTGTGGTTGAACTTAATAGGTGTAGAGCTTGTTTTGGTGCCAAGTAAACCTGCATCTTCCAAGATTTCGAGGGTATACTTTCTTTGACAGATATTGATTCTAGAAGATGACTTTTCAAACTCTAGGCCTAGGAAATATTTGAGGGGTCCAAGGTCTTTGAGTTTGAACTTGTTGTAAAGGTAAACTTTAAGTGAATCAATTTCATCTCGAGAATTACCACTCACTATGATATCATCCACATACACTAGGAGTGCTATGAACCCTTTTTGACTAACTTTAGTAAATAAAGAATAGTCAGATTTAGATTGCTGAAATCCAATAGAAGTGAGTGAGTTGGAAAATTTTGAAAACTATTGCCTTGATGCTTGTTTAAGTCCATAGAAGGACTTATTGTTACTAGCATATATGGTTGCTTATTAAGACGTGGCATTTCTATTGTTAGCTATGTGGATTATGCTTGCAATATAATTGGACTTACTTTGATGGGTGTGTTTAATCACCGCCATGTGGCCATTGGAATGTTGTTATGTTAAGTTTTATGTTGAAATTTCTGGTTCAAGATTTGGTTCTGTTACCAATTGTGTGCTGTTACTATGATTTTGTGAATGTTTGCATTTTTCTTTCACAAAGATACAAGGATATCATTGATATTGTGTTTGCTTGCTTTTAGTATCTATGGGATAGATCCTTGGATTTGTATTTCTTTTTTCTCTTGATTAGGGATTTGAGTTCAACTTTCCCCTGAATGCTTTTGTCAGAATTTGTGGTATTTATTACCAGCCTCCACTTGTGCTAGTTAAAGTACATGATAAATCTTGGCATGCTCCATAAGGTTGAATTGTTTATTGTTTTATGTTGTTAGTGGACTATTTAGAATCTGCTACTTTTATAGGCTTTGACTTTTTATGTTCATAAATTGGTAAAAGGTGCCTTCCTGTTTTCTCCATTTGGGTATCTATATGTTTTAGCTGCTTTTTAATTTGTGCTTGTTGGAGGATATGCTTTTGTTGGATTATGGACCAACTTTATATTTTGGAAATGATTAGGACAGAGGTCAGCAGTATACTGGCTGAACTTTGGATTAAAGTCAACTCTCAAGTTTAAAGCTCAATAGAAACTTAGACCTTGATGGTATCATTGAGCAGAGCTTTTTAGGTATGTGTGATATTTCCCTGCCTTATATGTGAGCGAATAGTCCTTTTTCTTTTCTTTCCTTTCTTTTTTCATCTTCATTGAAGAAGACATACCTGAAACTGGTGTGTTCAGTTCCACTTTAATCTATCTCATGGTGTCTGATTTTGTTGTTTTTTTATATAGGCAAAATAACTTTATTAATGAGAATGAAATAGGCATTGTCGAAGTACACAGGGAGTATATAAAAGGAAGGGGTTCAGTGTAAAAATAACTTTGTTGGTTTTTTTTTTATGGTAAATAACATACAAGCCCAATGTATTTCTAAACAACAACTATACCTTTCATCCAGTTTCTAAGGGAGAAGGAAGGGGTTCAGTGGGATCGTAATAGGATAGTTGCTAGGATCGTAGTATCTTTGTAGTTGAAACTGCTGGCATCCTTCCGTTTATGCTTGCTTGTTGCTCTATCTTAGTTGCTTCTACTTTTTCTGCAAATTGAACTGCCTTGAATCCATATCCAGTCTGACATTGATAAAATGAAAAGAAAAGAAATGCAGTGCAGGAAGAAATAGAAAGCCATAGTCATTCTGCAGTAAATATTCTCAAACGTATATATTCATTTGATGGTCATGCCTTTATATAGGCAACTAGTTACATAGCAGACCAATAGGAAATTTACAGACACAAAATGTAAAAGCATATTACAGCTGGAAATATAACAGACTAACAAACTTTGCAGCAGTAGGAATATTCTCTACAATTCTGTTTGTACTGCCTCCTCTGTGATGGAATTTTCTGCTTTACGTTTCTGCTGTGGTGCGTTGTGTAGACAGAGGTTAATAGACATCAATTTCTTTTTGTTGGTATCTCGACTGATAATGGCTTATTAAGAAAAATCGATTTACTGACTGATAATGATTGCTTATTATCTGTCGGACTTTAAAGATGCTATGGTATTTTTCTGCACATTGTGTCGTAATATTTTTCTCTGGTAAAAAAACTGAACAGAAAAATATTTTTTTTCTGAAAATGCCTAGTTGGGTGCTTTCTTCGTATACTTCCTATGTACTTGGGTTGCTTCCCTTTGCACTTTTTAATAAAACTGACTTGCTTAAAAAGATATATATATGTTTCTAAATAATGGCTTCTTTCTTTTTCCCTGTAATTGGGGCACTGCTCTGGTGTATTCTGAACATCGGGCTCTCTTCACCCAGAATTTCCACAATTTTGTTTCTTCGGTGATAACTCAAAAAGTCATATAAATTGTGGTACTGAACATTCAATTCTGCCTTATTATTTTTACCATTATTTTTCAAATTGATATACGAGATCACCTTAGGTAATATTTTTTTTTTCGATAAGTAAATCACCTTAGATAATATATTTTTGAATCTTTGTATCTGACTGTGTATTCATTTGTCATTGGGTTGACTAATGTATTCATTCGTATGTATCAAGTTATGCCAAGTCATTGCCTGGTATTTCTTTCAAGTTTATTTATGAATTACAATTTTAAAAAAGACAATGTGCCATGTGAAATGAATTTCGGGTATTTAAGCACTTGAAGGCAATGGGAAGGGATAGAGGTCTCTTCAGTGTGATGAGGGATGAAAGCAGGTCATTATCTATACCAGTGACCAGGTTGGATATGAAATAGAGAGCGAGGGTTCTACTTAGTATGAGTAAGACCTAGCCTCGAGCTGAATAGATAACCATACATGTTTAATATTTCTATAGTTGCTAGCTAGGTGATTAAAGATAGCTATGTTAGATCTACTGCCCATCTGGGAAAGGAACTATTAATAGGGCTGATGCAATGCAGTGTAATAATGGAATTGGTGGGGCATTATCTACCTATTCGTGGCTGGAGTTTGAAGAGCCTAGCTGTCACCACATGATTGCCTAGGCCATCCACATTTAGCCTTGTCTACAAAGACACATGTGAGGTGATTGTTGGTATTGACCCATACTTACAATTTTTTTGTAAGTAAAATAAGTTTTATTACAACAAGTAAAAGGCGTATGCCAAGTAATCGGGAAGTATACATTAAATTTCTTTTGATAGTTCATATATAGTAGCACTTTTTTTTATCAGATATATTGTGGCACATTATGCATGCTTGACACCGTCTAATGATCACGAACTCATGATCGGGGTTTACTAAAAGATAATTTTACATTGTTTTTTATTTTTTTAGATGTTAGTCTTATTTATCATCTGGGGTTCTGTTGTTGGACGAGAAGGATCAGTTCTTGTTGTCTAATCAACCATAACTCGAGCCTTTTTTTGTTTTTGCCTTTTCAACTTCTGCAGTTGGAAGAAAAGGATGTGGTATCATCAGTAGCTACTGCACTCTCAGATATTTGTGGTCCTGGAGAATGGATGCCTATGGAGAAACTTCACGCAGTGGTTAGTTTTGTCCAACTGTTCTCTATTAATACTTTTACTTACTTGTACAAGGTCATTACTCAGTGCTGATCTCACATAAGCGACTTCTTGGGAGGTTGGCTTGGATTCATATATATATATATATATATATATATATAGCCTGGTTTGGTTACACAAACCAAACCATCTCATCTTATATAATCATTACAACTTTCTAAAACTCCCACACAAAATATAATAAACAATTCAACTTTTTTAAATCTCAAAAATAAAATTATATTTAAAAACTTATATTCTAACAATATTTTATTCACTTTTTAACTTTTATCTCATCTCATTTGTGTAACCAAATGAGGCCTTAAGAACTTCTGAATGAAGGGCCAGAGACATTTATATTTTGTATCTTGGTTCTGCTCATACCTTGGTTCTGAGGATAACTCAAGTTCGACTTGAGGTTTGTTCATATAATAAATGAACCAAGCTTGAACAAAAAACTTAGGCTTGTTTATGAAAATGCGCAAGACTTCGGTAAGGAAATCTATTTTTTAAGAAAATAGCAAAATGAATCAAGTAATTCTTAAGCAATCCCGAACTCGTTTGAAAAAAAACACTGTAATAAGTTTGAGCTCAGCTAATATTTAAATAAAAACTAATAGAGTTTGAACATTCAATACATGGTTCAATCCAGCTCGATAACAGCCCCAGTCGGTTATGTTATAGACTAACTTTACATGCTTCTGGCTATCAGGCTTCACCAGATCCCTTATAAAAGTTGGTCATGGATGTTGTGGTGAGTGGCCCCCTACTGAGGCGCTTGCAGCATAACAAGGTTCTGGTTTTAAGTTGACAAAATTTCTTATGAAATATTCGTCTCTAGGGTCCATTTGAAAATCGAACCCCTCTCTATACCATCTTTTAAGATGCCATGCCTTGATTTCCATATTGGGAAGGCTTTGGCATGGAAAATAGCATTCTCTTAAATTCTTGGATGCAACTTTAATGAGTTATTCTGGAGAAAGGTTTCCTGAGTGGTTATCAAAATTTTTAGTAGTATGTGATTTGTGTTTTTGGTGAGTTCTGAGGTTTGAGTGTTTCATTTCCAAAAATGGACACAGCAAACAAATTTTGTGCACGAAACCCATGTGTTACATCTTTTGATTAATGCTGCGTATCAGCTTCCGTTTCAAGATGCAACACCTTTGCAAACTATTTTCCTGTGTCTTTCCATGCATGCATCTCTCACATCACGAGTAATTCCTGCAAGGTTCAGATTTTGTGACTTCATTTAACTTGTCTAAAATGTGGATTTACTTGTTATTGGACTAGTGTTATAGGTCTGGCTGCCAAATCTGAGTTGTTGGGCACTACCTTACAATACATTTTATTGTTTTGCTAATGTACCCTTATCTTTTTTGGGCTGGCCTCGAATATTGTCTTTATTGCATTTATAGCGAATATTTGTAGCATTGGAGAGTTTGAATCTGCACACATACACGACTGGTTTTTTTCGTAGTAATCCTTACCTTATCATTCTATTGTTGTTCAGTTGGTGGATAAGTATGCTAATGTCTGGCATCATAGTCGAGTAAGAAGATATCTCACATCCGAGGATTGGCCTGGTCCTGAATCCAAGGGGAAACCTTGGTACGGCTTGCTTATGTTGTTAAGGAAATATCCCAAACACTTCGTCATCAACACTCGGTCCAAGGGTCGGATTACATTGGAGTTTGTCTCTCTTGTCTCTCTGCTTTCATGAGATAGTGAGGCATGTAAAGGCACTTCCATGATGCTGATAACTTATTGTGAAGTTCAATGGAAAAGTGAGAAAAATGGCAAATCCTCGACGATGCTGCTATTGTTGTGAAATATGGTCAGGCACGGGTAGTTAGTCAGCTTTAGATAGGTGCCAGTTGCACACATGTAAATGACAAGCATAAATATGATTTATTTTGCTGTTGATTGAAGCTTTTGATTTCTTGACATGAAATTTCTGTGCCCGATGCATTGGTGAACGACAACTGCTAATTATCTTCAAGAACAATGTACCTTCATTATCCAAGTAGTTAGAAGCCCTACCAAGTTGTCTAGCGATATATTAATTATGATTTTGGAATAGATAGTCCAATGTATATTGATATCTCCAATGGCTATGGCTTTAGCCAAAATCTAAACTTCTAGTCAAATTTTAGACTTGGCAATGGCTAGACCATTGCCAATGCTCTAATTACTGAGATAAACAAAACAACTCGTCAAAATTATTTACTCTAGTCATTCCATCGGCTGGACAAACAAACACCAAAAATATTTTTATTAACCGATTCAGGAATCTGAGGTAGACGACTAAAGTTATACTCAAGATTCCTCTTTGCTTAGTTTGCCAAGTGCCGTCTGTCAATAGAGCTCCTGTTCCCGGGCTTGTTTTGCTGCAATGGCTTCCTCGTCAAGCACTTGGATGGGAGACCACTCCGGCCATTTCAACCAGCCACCCTTCTGTGAATTCTCTCTATTCCTTTCACTGTAATTTTTCATAGCCTTGTTCAGGTACTCTCAAACACTCTCACTACTATTCTTTACTTTATTATTATTTTTTATCTACTTTTTTTACTATTCATTACTTTTCACCTACTTTTTACTACTATTTAATATTCTATTATTACTTTTTCACTACTATTCATAAACATTCTCAAACACTTTCACTACCCAAACCAAGTGAGTCGTATGTTGCAAAATCTGCAGTCGAACCCGCAATAGCAAAGATGATAGAGTAACGGACAGCAGCAATTTGGCCACCTAAAGTCCCAAAGAAAAAACCAATATAAATATATAATTATGAGTAGAACAAGGGAGATCAAGGGGAAAAAATGGCAGTAAAGGGTAACAGACTAGAAAGAGAGAGAGAGAGAGAGAGAGAGAGAGAGAGAGAGAGAGAGAGAGAGAGAGAGAGAGAATTTAACCTTGAAGAAGACCAAGCAGAGCACCAGTACCAAAACCTGCAATGGCGGAGTTCAATAGATAATCAGGTCCTGTTTTCCGAGCTGGTCTCATTAATTCACATGCTCCTGTCAAAACAAATAAAACACTAAATTTAGACAACATCATCTCCAAAGACTACGCCATCCTTCAACATTTTTCCAATGTCATCGAACAGAATAGCCCTTTTTCACAGCCAAAGCCAATGTCTCTGGTCGCCTTGCATTTTCTTGAGATGTAACAAGTCATGGAAGCATGTGGAGTACTGGGATAAATGCATGCATGCATCCAAGGATAACATTCTTTGGAGTTCTATTCTATATGGCTTGATCCTGGACATATGGCATTCGAACAGTCTAAGCATCCAAGTGACGCAGTTCGTTTTTGAAGGGGGTTTTCTTTTTCTTCCAATAGTTGCATACTTCATTTTTTTTTTTTAATTATTAATAGAATCTAAGCAAAGCCCGACTACACGGGGGATCCAATATGTCTATATCAAAATAAAAATCCTCACATTAATAAACGAAAAATGAGTAAATAAAGCAATAATCCAGAATCATCACAACACTTCAATGTTCCACAAGACTCAGATTATTGGATCGGGTTTTTCCGGAAGGGTAGAATTAGGAGTGTAAATTTAAACCGAAAAATCGGTCCGAACCGGACCGGACCGAACCGATTTTACCGGTTTTGAACCGGTCCGGTCCGGAACCGGTTTTTATAATTAATAAACCGGTTACAACCGGTCTGATTCCGGTTTTAAAAATTTTTAGACCGGACCGGACCGGATCGAACCGGTTGATAAAAAATATATGAAAAATAATATTTTATATATAAGTTTTATACAAAATTAAAATTATACAAAATATTTTATATATATTAATATATAAGTTTTATATATAATGTATAATTATATGTGAAATTTTTATATATAATTATATATCATATATGAAATAATTTCATATTATAATTTATAAAATATAACATAAAATGTTAATTTTAAATATGAACATTTGTAATTTGTTTGATCATATACTATTAATATAATTATATATAAGATAATGTTATTATAAAATAAAAGTTTAATCTTAAAAATGAAAATGTAATTGATCATGTATTATATATCTATACTAATATATAGTTTATCACTAATACTAATATATACTAATATATAGCTATACTAATAGTCTAATATTAATACTATTATATAGTCTATATTAGACTATTAGTACAAGTTATAAACTTATATATTAGTATAGCTATATAAATTATTAGACTATAGTTATAGTTATATTAATAGTCTAATATAAATTAATAAAAGTATGACATATTTTTTTAAAACAGTTTTTTTTAAACATATTTTTAATGACAAAATGTTAAACTTACATTTTAAAAAAATTGAAAAACTGGACCGGAAACCAATAAAACTGGAAGTACCGGTTTAGGAGGGTAACCGGTGAGTAATCGGTTTTGAAAAATACAAAACTGGTCATACCGGTTCGGTCTAAGATTTTGTCCAAAACCGGACCGGACCTGACCGATTACACCCCTAGGTAGGATAAGTAATGGTACAGTATTCTTTAATTTATACCATTTATCTTGCTAATGGATTTGCTCATAATATGGTGCCACGTGGTTTATTAAAAAGTTAAAAACACAAACTTAAATAGTATTGAAATGAGACATTATTCAGTTATACAAACTATTTATTTCATTTAATTATTACAATTTTTTAAACTTTCACACAAAATATAATAAACAATTCAATTTTTTCAAATTTCAAAACAAAAATAATTTTAAAAAATTATATTCTAATAATATTTTATTTAGTTTTCATCTTATCTCATTTGTGTAACCAAACAAGAACTAAATTTAAAATTTTAATATTTATTTTTTTGAAGGCTATTTTATTTTAAATATATATTTTTTACATTTCTTAATAAGCCATGTGGCAATATGGTGCCACGTCAAGAGGCATAGTAGCATTTTAAAACAAGAAAAATTATATTCATCATTCTCACACATTACACACTACATTTTTTTTCTCTTACTAAATGTGCAGTATATAGATGATAAGTAGAAGAATTTAATAAGTTTAAGAAGAATAAAATCATATATATATATTATGTGTAGTGTGTGATGTGTGGGGATGATGAGTAGCAAAACTCTTGAAAAAAGTGACAACTATAATGTTAAAACAAGGAGTAATTAATTTATATAATACCAAAGGGTTCAACGTTAGCTTAAGATGCTATCATTGCTTGTAAAATAATAATAATAATAATAATAAAAGTAAGAGTTTGTTTTGGTAATAAGATGATATAAAAATTTTGTAAATAGTAGTCAAGAATTTGTGAATAGTAGTAAAATGATTTAAATTAAAATGTTTTATTGAGTTTTGAGAAAGAATAGATAAAAAGTTGAATAAAAACATTGTAAAGTTAAAAAATTATTTGAATATAACATTATAAAGTTATAAAGTTGTATTATATTTTGTGTTTTATTTGAAAGTTTGAAGAAATTATAATAATTAGCTAATGATTAGATGAAAAAGTTAATAACCTAAAATTCAAAAAATATTTATATTTGAATGATGTTTGGAAAGAAAATTATAAAAAATTCTGAAATGGAACATGTCATTTCATTTAACTTCACAAACAACTCCAAAATACTAGAACACTTAAGAAGGTGAATGAATATCAAACTATACGTCTATCAAGTTATTACTTCTATTAATTGTTATACCACTTTTTACTTCGGACAATGCTAGATGTGTACTCTATATATGCAAAACAATACAAATATATTTTTGTCTTCTTCTTTTAAATATTTTTTTAAATATCCTTAATAATTAAAAAAATAAAAAATACAAATTCACTAACAATAATTTCCTTAATCATTAAAAAAAATTAAAATGCACGAGTGGACATATTTAAGAGTCATACTACCATTTTTCTTTTCCTTCACTTAACCATCCGGTAATATCCTTGCTTTCGAAATGAGTGTGACGCAACCGAATCACGTAACTTGTAGGCAGAAAAATTGCGCAATCTAATATGGAAAATATTCTAGCCACAAAAGAATGACACAAAAGCAATCTCATAAACTGACATGACTTGATATGGTTCGTCAGATTATAAAGTAACTTTTATTATAAAATAAATTTAACGGATCAGATGAAGTCACGTCAATTTATGAAATTATTTTTATGTAATTCTTTTGTAGATATAGCAATACTCATCTAACATTGCTGAAAATTATCATATTATCCCTAATTAAACTATTGATGTAGAATATACATTAATGGTGCATTCATGTGACAAAAGCTAAACAAGAAAATTACATGAATAAGATATGAGAAAAAAGTACAACATGGTAATCGTGGCTCGACAAATGCTCGAAAACTGCTTGAGCGATTATCATACAGAATTGGCTTGGCTTCACTTAATAATATGCCACTTGATATGCGCTCGAACGAACTTCTTATAAAGAGATTACTTCATTGTTCCGGTGATACTTGAGCAAAATTTAAGCAGTCCAATCACTCAATGCGTGAGCAACATTGGCTTGACCAAAAAATTACGTGTCCAGCAAATTAAGTTTGATTTGGACTCATTGCCCTGAACTAATACTACCTATGAGAAAAAAATAATTTTTTTCCCTCTCTCCTTCATGAGAGTCCTCTCCGTACGTGCCCGAGTGTCGTCACCCTAAAGGCAACATTTTTCAGCATGCCACTTCCAACCCTGCGTGTGAGAAGGGACCTCTTCCCAGTACGCGGGACTTTGCTGGCTGTCTTCACGATGGAAGGAAGCATAGATGAGCTTTGTCAAAGGTTCTCCCTGTCAGAGCAAGAACAAGAAGAAATATTGGTCGACGACTCCTTATTTGAGGAGTAAAAAACCAGAGGTGCACGGTGTCTTATGATTAAGTGCTCACGGATAAGTATTTTAACAAAGAAGCGTTCAAACAAACCATGAAGAAGATTTGGCTTCCAGTGAAGAAAATATCCTTCAAAGATTTGGGGTCTAGTCTGCTGCTAGTTGAGTTTGAAGACTACATTGACAAGGAAAGAGTGCAAAGAAGGCCCTTGGTCTTTTTATAAGAACCTAGTGCTGATGAAAGAATTCGAGGGAGAAACTCAGATCAACAAGATTACTATCAAGGATGCAGTCTTTTGGATTAGGCTGTATGATCTTCCTCTACATGCTATGAATGAAAGGGTGGCTAGACTAGATCAGGGCTAATTGATTGAGAGATCTGAAGAAGATTGCTAATGAAACATCGCCCTTATGGTGAGATTTTAAGAATTAGTTTAAGAAAATGAGACGGGAATTATGGAATTTTTAAAACTTTTTCTTTTCTTCCCCAATCTTCCTTAGGATATAAAAGATTCTATAGTTAAGAATTGAACATGCTTTATAAATTTAAAAGAAAGTATGCAGGAGAATTCATTAAATTAAAATATAAAGTCCATTTACGAAATATGATTTCATACGTTACATAAAATGTGCTTAACCTTCTGACACATTTTCCTTGGACCATGTATATACTGACACTTCATCCCTATTTCACTCATTAGAGGGGGCATACATAAAAATAAAATAAGTCGAATACTTAGTAAACATTACTTTATATTATAAAAATATACTAACATAAGTTTTCATTTATGCATTTATCATTCATCTACATACTTTATATAAAACATTTTCTTTCTTTGAAAATATTACAAGGAGGGGTTTTTCTTTAACAATATTTTCATTCCTCATAAAATATTTCTCATACCTTGTATTTTCATTCATAAAAAAATTAAAACATTTCATAATATCCAATTAACTATTATCACTTTCTACTGGTCGGTACACACTATTATGCCCTTTGTGTTAGGGTTGATGGTCTTTTGGACCCGGATTCTGCTCGCAGCCACTGGTGGGAATCCATTTCAATTAGGGGTAGCAGTCGGTGCACTACCAGTACTACTTACTTAGCATTATAATCTGTCCAATCCGTTGGTACCATCATTCCTTCAGTCATGTCCGTCACTTAGCTCTATACATTAAAACATTCATTTCATTACCTTTAAAAGACATGTTCAATTCGCTCATGTTTCTTAATTGTTCCTTCCTCTTCCTTCTTTCTCCTCCTAAGCACCGCACCAAATCATCCCTTTATTACTTGTAGTCATTGAGCCATTTTTCTCCCTTATCCACTCTTTCATCACTTAGATCTTGTCAAGTTCATCGATGAATAGCTTAATTACACATTGATCCAAAAAGACTCGCATGTTTGAAAATTTCAAATCATATCTTGAATTTTTAAGTTGTTTAATTAATGGAAACTAGATCACTCCTTTTACTTGGCATGAACACCTATATATTCTTTTTTGTTTGAAATTGTTCCTATTGGAGTAAATCCATAGGAGAATAAGTAAAATATTAAAGGGCTAGAATTGTTCAGACATGGGCGGATAGCAATTCGCATCATTTGCATGAACAATATCACTAACAAATGTGTTGCCATCCAACAAATTACACACAAAGAGGGTATTCCCAAAAACTCCTATGATGGTGGACTTGTTTCTTAATTCAATAGGTTTAAAATGTAAATATAATAATTATAAAGTAAAAAAAAAAACAACAACAACAATTGGTATAGAGGAATCATACTATGCTCCTAAGTTATACTGCTCACTTTGTCCCATTAACGTGAGACCATATTGGGATACCACAAGGCTTATTAAAAAAATTAAAAATGCAAACATAAAAGGGTAGAAATAATTTAGGATTTTACCTTTCATCTTTTTGTATTTTCGGGTAACATACATTATTTTGAATATATATTTTTTAAATTTATTTTTAATAATTGACGTGGTGCTTGTTAATTGGACAAAGTGAGCTGTATATAAAATATATACAGCACCTAAAACTTCTACTTCTACTAGTAGAACTAGGGCATGTATATTTATATGTTCTTTCCGGAGAAAGCACCTAAGGGTGGGTTTGGATAAGGGTGTGTTTGGATACACGGTTCAGATAAGATGAGATGAGATGTTTTGTTGAAAGTTGAATAAAATATTGTTAAATATAATTTTTTAGTATTATTTTTATTTTGGGATTTGTGAATTTTGAATTTTTTATTATATTTTTGTATGAGAATTTGAAAAATTTATAATGATGAGATGAGATAAGATATTTTGTATATCCAAACCCATCCTAAAACTCTACTCTTTTGAGGTCAAGTTAGCCTTTGGGCAAGTTTGGGCATTGAAGATATCTGATATCTCAACTACTTTGAGATATCCTTGTACGGTTGGGAGTAATTGTCCATCCAAATAACATTTTAAAGTATTTTTGAACATATCTTGGAATTCCTATCTCTGTACTGTTTGCACTCCCAACACTGTGTTTTACCCATTTTGACCTAGATCAAGTGAGCGTGCGAATGCCAGTGTGCGACGGAGAGGGAGAGGGAGGTTCGTGGTGGCTGGGTCTGCGAGAGGTGGTTGCCAGTGTGAGGTGGTGGATGTGTGGTGGCCTGGGTGGTAGCATACAGCAGCCCAAGTGGAGAGAAATGGGTTTCACCCATTTCGATTGGGTTACTGCATGATTGAGCTGCATTATTGCATATTTTACACGTTTAAAAAACGTGTAAAATATGCAATAATGCAGCTCAATCACTGCAGGGGAGAGAGCGCTGCGCGTGGGGAAGATCGGTGGTGGCCGGCTTAGTCGCCAACGTGAGGAGTAGTGGCAAGTGCTGGTAGTGAGGTAGGGTGGCCGTGTACTGCGGCGCAAGTGGGACCCACATGGGTAAAACCCATTTCGGTTGGGTTACCACAGAGGAGAGAGAGAGTTGCGCGTGGGGGAGATTGGTAGTGGCAGGGGAGTCGCTGATGGTGGCGGTGAGGCTGGGCGGCGTTCAAAGGCGCCGGGTTGGGCTGAAGAAGAATTGAGCATGGGGGAGAATCGGGCCAAAGGAGAGAGAGAAAGTGAGGAAAGAAAAAAATTGTTATCATATTTATCACTATTATATATAGATAAAAAATAAAATCATTATAATATTTATCACTGTTATATATAAAATAAAATAAAACCACTATAATATTTATCAATATTTTATATAAAAAAATATAAAATCATTATAATATTTATCACTATTATATAAAAATAAAATCATCATAAAAAAAAAAATCAATCATTGATGAAACTCACTTTTTTTAACTACCTATCTAAAAGTTAACAACTCAACATATTTCATACATCCAAACAACTCAAAATACTTTTAATGGGACACACAAATCCACTTCAATCTTTACTCACAATTATTCACAACACTTCTTACTATCCAAACTGGATCTTAGTCCAAGTCAATAGTGCTCCAAATTTTAAATTCCAACCGGTATTGAAAGTGAAGGCACCTCAAGTCAAAATGAAGTCATAGTGGTAACTGACACATCCAACCCAAATTTATAAACGTGGAAATAAAGTTCGGTCTCTGTAATGCGTAAGTAATGGATCTAACTAGTCCAAGACTCCAAGTCAATGTGGAAAATACACATCCTAACTTTAAACTTCAGACAATGAACATGCAGTACTCTAAACTCCGGTAACCCATTTTTCCAAAGTTTCTCATGCAGTGGTACTTGGAGTCATAATATTTCTTAAATCAATAGGTTTAAAATGTAAATATAATAATTATAAAGTAAAAAAAAAAAAAAAAATTGGTATAGAGTAATCGTACTATGCTCCTAAGTTATACCGCTCACTTTGTCCCATTAATGCAAGACGATATTGTGATACTACAAGGCTTATTAAAAAAATTAAAAAATACAAACATAAAAGGGTAGAAAGAATTTAGGATTTTACCCTTTCTCTTTTTGTATTTTTAGGTATCATACATTATTTTGAATATATATTTTTTAAATTTATTTTTAATAATTCACGTGGTGTCTGTTAATTGGACAAAGTGACCTGTATATAAAATATATACAGCACCTAAAACTTCTACTTCTACTAGTAGAAGTAGGGCATGTATATTTATATGTTCTTTCCGAAAAAAGCACTTAAGGGTGGGTTTGGAGGGATGAGATGAGATGTTTTGTTGAAAGTTGAATAAAATATTATTAAATATAATTTTTTAGTATTATTTTTATTTTAGAATTTGAAAATTTTGAATTATTTATTATATTTTTATATGAGAATTTGATAAAATTGTAATGATGAGATAAAATGAGATGAGATATCTTGTGTATCCAAACCCACCATTCCAGGTCAAGTTTGCTTTAGTCCAAGTCAATAGTACTCTAAATTTTAAATTCCAGCCGATACTAAAAGTGAAGGCACCACAAGGCAATGAAGTCATTGCAGAAACTGTCACCTCCGATCCAAATTTATAAGTGTGGAAATAAATCATTGCTCAGTCTTTGTAATGCGTAAGTAATGGGTCTAACTAGTCCAAGACTCAAGTCAATGTGGAAAATACACATCCTAACTTTAAACTTCAGCCAATGAACATGCAGTACTCTCAACTCTGGTAACCTATTTTTCCAAAGTTTCTCATGCAGTGGTACTTGGAGTCATAATGTTTCTTAATTGGTCCAAAGTCTAAATACAATCATAAATTAAAAAAAAAATGATATAATATAATGTATGTACCAAGACCATTGGATTACATATTGTTTTGAAAGGGTCCACTCTAATTTAATATTTCAAAATACAAAATGATGATGTGAATCAAACGAATAGGGTCATGATATTGTGAAAGTTGTTATCATTTTTAATATTATTTTTATTTTAAAATTTGAAAAAAATAAATTAATGTTTACTTTATTTTGTTTGGAAATTTGAGATAAAATGTTTAGTTGCATGAAATTGCATGTTGATCTGATTATCAGTACTGCAATTTGGAGAAATTAATGGCTATCAATTATTTTCTGGGTAGGGTTGGTTGACTCGAAATGCTAGTGCATGGATTATAGACCAGTCACAATCAGTAAGTGGAAACTAATTAAAGCGTATCATGTGAACGTGGAAATTAAAGACACTACTACTCTTTCATGCATAGGATTAGATTCCAATCAGTCAATGTCGAAATAATTTAGCGCCTCACTTACGTGAAGTTTCATTCACGGAACATTCAAAGTCTTCTCCATACGCGTTTTCCCATTAATGTGCCATAAATGTTTTGTGCCAATTCAGAACTTGGACACCAACTAATTTTGAAGACAACTAACTAATTGATGTAATTAAATGACTTGAGATCAGACTCTTACGAACAATTCATCAAATAATATCTATTTTTCTTATTCTATAGCAGGCCACGTACAGTCAAAGAACCAATTAAGAACGAACTTTAAGGCTAATATCGGCCTCTCACTACAAAAAAAATTATGATGCAGTACATAATCTCTTACTTATATTAATGAGTATATGTGATCAGTTTGTTTGTCATCCAAAACGTTCTAGGTAAAATATTATCATTATTAGGAGAGCAAGCAAAACTTAAGTGACGTACTTGTGATCTTGACCATGAGTACTACTTCATGTATGTGTCAGTTTGGGTAGAATTTGAGGACAAGCAAAAGTCAATAAATATTTCTCGAATTCAAATTATTGCCTAAGGTTAATTAATTGGGCTTATGAATTAACTAAAGCAAGCAAAATGCTTTCAAATATATTTTGGGTTGTTAAAATATAATACATGATCCACTTTGGGTACTTTTCCTCTCTCATGAAATCTTCACCACAATTCAATTATACATGACCCATTGTACCACCTTGAACACGGTCCTAACTTAGGCCTTGTTTGGTTATACAGATGAAATGAGATAAAAGTTAAAAATTGAATAAAATATTGTTAGAAAAGAATTTTTTAATATTATTTTTGTTTTGAAATTTGAATAAAAAGNAAAATCACTCTAAATTAAAATTCAAAATAAAATAAGCAATCTGCAAAAAATCGGGCCCAAATCGGATTTAAAACGACTTCCTAACTGACAAGCGAAAAATTATCATAAATAGTAAAAAATAACTAAAAATAGTGATTCGGAGGGGAAAATAGCATAATTTGAGGTTGAAAAAAAGGCACATGGAGCCATGCTCATGTGGACAGCGTGCGCGTCGAAAGGAGCTTTCCGAATTGGGGTCTTATGTGCGATTCCGACACCCGTAGCCAAAGTTATGGCCAAAAGACTGAAACACACTCAAAACGGCCCCAATGAGGAACACATCACAATCAATTCCTGCCTTTGCGCTGATCTGCCAACTCATGGTATCTCAGCGCCATCAAGGTGCAATCTGACAGCTCAGCATCATCTGTCTCGGATCCCCCTGCATCAATGACCCATTGTACCACCTTGAACACGGTCCTAACTTAGGCCTTGTTTGGTTATACAGATGAAATGAGATAAAAGTTAAAAATTGAATAAAATATTATTAGAAAAGAATTTTTTAATATTATTTTTGTTTTGAAATTTGAATAAAAAGTTAAATTGTTTATTGTATTTTGTTTGAAAATTTAGGAAAGTTGTAATAATTAGATGAGATGAAATGGTTTGTGAAAAAGTTTAGTTGCATGAAATTGCAGATCTGATTAATTATCAATGCAATTTGAGGGAATTAATGCCCCATCATTCTCGGATCAATTGTTTCGTCATTTCAATATCGGGGGTTGCCTAACAGTAGATCAATCATTTTCTGGGTAGGGTTGGTTAAGTCGAAATGCTGGTGCATGGATTATAGAAAGTAATGGGACCTCATAGATCAGTCACAATCAATGTGGAAACTAATTAAAGCCAATCCATGTGAATGTGGAAATTAAAGGCACTACTCTTTCATGTAAAGGATTAGATTCCAATCAGTCAATGTCAATGTGGAAATAATTTAGCTCCTCACTTGGGTGAAGTTTCATTCACAGAACATTCAAAGTCTTCTCTATACGCATGCTCCCATTAATGTGCCATTCATATCTCCACTACTGCATAAGATATGGGTCTAGTTATTAATTAGTCTAAGTCAATATAGCTCCTAACTTTCAATTTCAGCCACTCTAAGTCCCGTGTCCCATTTTTCTTATATATATTCGAGTTGTGGAAAGCCACGATACTTACAATAGAACAGCCAAAACAAGCAGATTTTAGATAGAAATGAATATGAGTGTCTTACAATATTATTTCTCAATGAAGACTTTGCTTTGGATTTTAGTGGTTTTTGTTCAAACTCATGAGTACATGGGTTGCTTGGAGGCAGAGAGAGTTGGTCTGCTTCACTTGAAGTCATTTCTTATCATATCAATTCCGTCTCTCACAGCTTATAATTCAGACTATGATCTTCTTCCTTCATGGGTCAACCACGAGAAGAGTGATTGTTGTGGTTGGGAGCGGGTCACGTGCAACTCCACCACAGGTCATCTGATAGAACTGTCCCTCGACAATTTAATGCAGGGTCCTATTTACGATGCAGCTTATTTGTACTACCAAATGGAGGAATATTATGAGGAACATCGATGGTTGTTAAATGTGTCTCTATTAGAGCCTTTCAAGGAGTTAAGAAGTCTTGATCTATCCTTTAATGCAATCGCTGGTTGCATACCAGATGAAGGTATGTTGTGAGGAATGAGGAGTTTTAATATATAATATTCTGAAACTCACATATTGCGTCTATTACTTTTAATTTTAATCTTATTTGTAATAATGCCTTTGTATATCCTTTTTGGAAAAGTTTGAATTATTTCTACTAAAAATTCTAAAATTAACTAATTAAGTTGTTATTTTTGTTCGAAACACGTAGTACTACTTTTATATATAAAAGTTATAAATACTTTTGTAATTTTACAAACTGTAATTTTGTAAGTAGCCAGCTAACGTGAAAGCATGCGTTTCATTTTCAATAGGCGGCCAAGAGATGTAAATTTGTATTCAAAGTGTATGGAAATTATACGACTCCACTCAAAAGATTCTAAACCCACTCGCATATATATAGATTAATATTCACTTAATCTGTAAACTCTATGATCTATTTCTTAAGATATATTTTGCAGGATTTGAAAAGCTTTCAACCCTAAGGAATCTGGAAATTTTAAACCTTGGTTACAACTTGTTTGATGACAATAGCATTCTACAATCTCTGGGTGCTATCACTTCGCTCAAGACTTTAAATCTTACTTGTAATAACTTGGAGGGATACTTTCCAGCGCAAGGTATGTAATTAAAGTGATCTCTTCTATCTAATTATATATTTTAAATCAGAGCATTCATGCACTTACATATCTAATAATCTTATACTTTATTGTCAATTTGGATTATTAATGTAGAATTAGTTACGTTGAGAAATTTGAACACGCTGGATATAAGCGTGAATAGGTACAATGGTACCCTCCCAAATCAAGGCAAGTGCGAGCTTTAATTGATAAATTTATTTTGTCCTAAAAAGGACAATGAAAAAGTTTGTTTTGTTGCTTCTTCCAATAAATTTTCTTAATTTGCAGGTTTCGAAAGGCTAGCGGTACTGAGAAACTTGGAGACATTGATCCTCGATGGGACTTGGTTTGGCAACAGCATCATACCATCTCTAAGTAACCTTACATCCCTTATGACATTAAGTCTTGCATCTAATGATTTGGGACTTGATCCACGAGTAAATGTTGAAGGTAATATTCTACTATTATATATATTATTAATATTGGTCCTAATTGCTTTTAGTCATTTTAATTTATACCGTTTCTGAATGGATCACTTTCATCCCCAAACTCAAAGGTACTGATGAGTCTCGAATATCGCGCGGTGGTTATGGGTATTAATTATTATACTCTCGTATATAAATTTGTACCTAATTTTTCTAGAGATGAATATTGACGTGTTATAAGCTTTTTTAGCCTTTACTTTGGATTTCTTAAACGTACGTGTTTTCCAAACCGTTCAATTACATGCAGCACTAGTCCTCATTACTTTGTTTAATTTGTCATTATTTTTTTTTCACTCTCGTATATATATATATATATAAATAAATTCATGATTATTAATTTTCAATTCTTTATTCTGAATAAAAGTCTGAATCTTGCATGCATATGTAGTTTATAAGTTCTAAATCACTAAGTTTCTTCTAAATACATTCTTATATGATTTTTTCTCTTTACTTCATAATAAAATAAATTTATAAATTAACTACAGGTTGGAAAATTAATATTAGATCTTAGTTAAAATTCTATAAACGACAATAATTAGTTTCAATCAATTATTGCGGTCAAATCCTTAAATAACTTTGAAGATTTAATTTATTAAAATATTCTGGAACAAATTAAAGCTTAGGATGTTATATTTTTAGATTTAAAAATATTATTAGTATTCCTATATATATAATATTATTTGAAAACAATAGCAATTATCTTCATCTTATTTTGCATAATATAATTCATAAAAATAAATAATAGTTGTTGGACTAATGTTATTTTCATTTTACTAAATGCAATTCTTATAATTTATTAGCTTGTAATTTACACATTAATTTAAAAATGATCTTTTAAGGCATGATATTGATTATTTTATTTTCAATGCCAAGTTGTAGGTAACCCATCCCAGGTTAATCTATTTTCAATGCATTTATTTTAATTTCTCAAGGGGTAAATGGTACTGACTGTATTCTATTATAGTACTAGTCTTCCTCTCCGTATCATGTATAATACATAGATATATATGATTTATTAATTCGCAATCCATGTTTTGACCCGTTTCTAATGGACTTACGTACATCCGTTACAAGGAGTGGTTATGGTACAGAATATTATATATTAATTTATAATCTCGTATATAAAATTTCTTTTCCTTAGTTATAATTAGGTGATTTTTTTTTTTTAATGAAAAGAGTATATATCCTTTATTGAAAAGAGATTTAAACCAAAGCTTGGATATGTACACTGAGGGACAACTTTCAAAGAAGTGATAAGAGTCACTAATGCATATATAAAATTTCTTTTCCTGAATCTGACTAAGTTCCTCAATCAACTGTTTAGCTTGCTGGACAATGGCATTTGGATGAAGAAAAACATTTTTAAACACCATTTCATTCATTCTCTTCCATATCTTCCATGAGGTAATAGAAAATTCAATCATTTCATCATCCTCGGCCAGTAACTCAAAAAGGCCTTCCACTAGCTCTATAAAAGTCTGAAGTACTGTAAGCTAGATTTTCGTTCATTAGCTGCAATCAAATCTCTTACAAATCTGAATCTTACTTGGAATGAGTTTACAACCAGAGATATATATGTCGATTTTCCAGCATTTTATTAATCCTTCTCATTGGCATTTGAACAATACTTTTAGGAAAATACTACTTTTACACCTACTTTTGACCTCCTATATTTTAATTTTTTTAATTTTTTTTTTACTTAATAGTTAAGAAATTAACTATTAGTATATTGATATTTTTTTTATATTTTCAAAAAATGTTTAAAAATGATAAAAAAAAAAATATGAAAAAAAAATAAAAAATAAAATAAAAAGATGAATTTGGGTTAGGCAGCAACCTAGCACTACTCATACTTTTAATGCATAGAGTACATTCAAAATACTAGTGATAATTAAACAGTACTATTGATCTTCTGCCGCTTTGAGATTTGCATGGGTTAACCCTTAGCTAGGGGTACTGTTTTCGAGCAATGCCAGCTGGTGCACGTCGCTTTAAGTATCAATGTATTTATAAGTATTCTTACACGTGTATTTAATTCTGTTGTTGAAGGACATTAATTGATAAAAGTTATTTTGTTGTCTTCCAATATTAATTTTCTTGCAAGGTGGTACTTTCGAAAGGCTCGCCGTATTGAGAAATCTGAAGACATTGAATCTCGATTATAATGACTTTAATGACAGCATCATACCATCTCTAAGTGGGCTTACATCTCTTACGACATTGAGTCTTGCGTCGAATTTTGGCCTACACGGAGGAGGTGAAGGTATTATTGATGATGATTATTAATTCTCACAGTACTCCATGTTTGTTTTAAACCGTTTCTAATATTGGACTTGATAATTATGTGAATCTTGAAGTTCATACGTTCTATTACGTCATGTTGTCCAAATACATTCCTAGTGAATATGTGGACAAATATGTGGACATGATGATTAAAAGACTTAAATTTTTTAGGAAACAGAAACCTGAATTAGTCTTTGTCGTTGGCGTTTGAAGCATGTGGCCACTTATTATCAATGCTGATACTGTTTTCAAGCAATGCTGGTCCACTTCTTATATATGTTTTCATACGTTCTATTACGTCGTCATGTTGTCCAAATGTTTGAATCTTGCTTATGTAGTTGATAAGTTCTAAATTATCACTAAATTTATTCAAAATACATTCTAATTGTATTGATTTTTTCTTCATTTCATAAAAAAATAAATTAATAAATTATTAACTACAGGTTGGAAAATGTTGTCAAGATTGGAGAATTTGGAGATATTAGATCTTAGTGGCAATTATTACCTCGACGACACTAGTTTTCTTCAATCAATTGCTGCAATCAAATCTCTTAAGACTCTCAATTTTGACGCCAATGCGTTGGGCCGATCCTTTGGAACCAAAGGTATGGTGATTTTTAGACTGATCAATGGCAGCCCGCTTGCTATTAAATATTCAATTGGTACTTTAGCTTATTATACGTGGACAGATATATATTGGATTATTCTTTCATGAGCTTTCAATCTACACTACACCACACGTCATGATCATAACAAGTTCATTAAAAAAGACTTAATTTTTTTCAGAAACAAAAACCACTTATTATGAATGCTGGTGAATATCAGTTATTATGTTTTCAAGTCCACTTAATTCTTTTAGGAAGCAAAAAACTTTTCTTTTCAAGTCCACTTATTATGTTTTCTTAATCAATTTTTTTTTTCATATATTTTTTTATATCCTTAAATGTTTATAAAAAAAAAATTACAACATTATTAAAAAATAATTTCTTAATCATTGAGTAAAAAAAAAAAAAATCATTTCCTAATAAAAATGATACCAAAGTGATATTTTCTACTTTGCAAAACTAAATTAATGAATAGCGGATGGGTGTTGAATGATAAAAAAGGAAAGTGGATAATCATGGATATGGGTTTTATGTATTTGGAATCTTGTGCTTTGGCGGATGTATGTGGATGAATTCAACACGCAATTAGAATGGGTTGGTTTAATGGGTCCGTCCAATAAAATCCTTCTTTTTAATATTTTTTTTATTCTAATCCATTACAGTTGCTTGTGCTTCACTACAATCCGTCTGTCTATAGAGATGATATTATTTTATTACTATTACTATGCATACGTATAAAACACCACAATTTTATTACTATTACTATGCATACGTATTTTATTACTTTAAACTTATATAGATTACGAAGAGGGTTTGGTATGTAATATCATATACACTTGTATTTACATGGGTCTAAAGCCCTTATTCAACTACGCATAACAACTCCATCCAATTGTTTTTTCTTTCTTTAATTAGCTGAAGTAGTAGTAGTGCTTCAAATACCCTCAGAGAAGCCACCAAAAGTAATCATGTGTGCTCTGGAGATGGGATTGTAATACATGTACACTTTATATTAATATTCATTCTAATTGTATTGGTTTTTTCTTCAATTCATAGAAAAATAAATTAATAAATTATTAACTACAGGTTGGAAAATGTTGTCAAGATTGGAGAACTTGGAGATATTAGATCTTCGTGCCAATTCCCTCAACGACACTAGTTTTCTTCAATCAATTGCTGCAGTCAAATCTCTTAAGACTCTCAATCTTGAATACAATGAGTTGACGGGATCCTTTCCAACCAAAGGTATGTTGATTTTTTAGGACGTCATTTGTTAAGTTACATGTATATAACATGTGACATATATAGCATGCATGTTAGTTAAAAAAAAAAAAAAACATTACTAGAATTAATCTCTCTCTTTGGCATTTGAACAATAATTTTAATGCATAGATTCGTATGCTTTGAGATACAATTAAGTGAATTACATTTGTATGTGCCGCTTTGAATCAAATGTCAACATTATTTAGATTTGGACAAGATTTTAAACTTGAATTTCATATTACCTTAGAAACAAAAAAAAAAAAAAAAAAAATTGAAATCATAAGATTGATTTGATAATCTAAATCAAATCATTCATGACTTTAAGGCAATGATGATACTCATTAGTGATAGTAGGGCAATGGCAACATGAAATATGTTATAACAACAAGTTCTATTATGATATAATTAAAATGAGATCATTTTTTTAATTTGCTGTTATGCAGAGCTAGCAAATTTAAGCAACTTGGAGGTTCTTATCTTAGGAAATAATAATTTTGGTGGACGACTAGCAATCCAAGGTAAGAAAAAGTTGTATCATCTCAAGAAGAATTAGTATTTAACTGATCTTTTGCATCCAGTTCTAGAACACAATGTAACCATGATCTTAATTGAAAGTTCCAATGTCAAGTATCCATTGTTTTAATAAGAATATACACATAAAAAGATGAAATTATCAACTTTCATTTAATTGGAGATGCATAGGGTTAATATTAAGAATACTTTTGCCTCTTCAGACATATATATTTGTTATAAAATCAATTGTTATTTTTTTACAAAAGTATAATTGATACTAAAAAGCATTTATGATAAGAGTTATACTTATAAGTCTTATATATAATATAAATATATATATATATAAAGGGAGTGGGGGAATAAGTCAAAGTTCAAGAATAAGTATCAAAATAGTGCATGGTAATTAATTGATGGGTGAAAAACATAAGCAGTCCATCTTTATAGAGTCAGTTGTTAAACTTGACACCATGTATCTTGTAGAACTGGCCAATCTAAACAAGTTAGAGAATTAATTTGAATATCAGTACAAATTTGTACTTGGGAATCATTTCTCAATTTACTGGGAAACTACTTTTGTGCAGGCCTTTACACTTTGTTAGCATTACTCTAATGATCTATAATTACTTATGAATTGACCATTTTTTTATATTGAACATAAAGGTGATTGGTTTGACCGATTGTTAAGAGTAGAGCATAATCAATTTTGATGCTATTTGTTTTGACAGAATTATGCGCATTGAAGAAGCTTGAAGTGTTAGATCTATCTGACAATCACTTTGAGGGGATCCTACCTCCATGCATAAACAATATGACATCTCTTGTGGTGTTAGATATTTCCACTAACCAATTTAATGGAAATGCTTCATCATCATATGTAGAAGCCAGTAGAATAAGTCTCGAGTACATTGATTTTAGTTATAACCAGTTTGTGGGCATATTCTCATTCAACTTTTTTGCCAATTACTCTAAGCTTGAGGTTCTTGGATTCAACGGCCAAAACAATAAAATTGAAATAGAAACTGAAGGTTCCATGGGTTGGTCCCCTTTGTCTCAGCTGAAGATCATTAAATTGTCTAATTGTAGGCTGAACAAGTTGACCGGCAGTTTTCCGAAATTTCTTCATGCCCAGAATGAACTGGATACAATTGATCTTTCTCACAATAAGTTGAAAGGAAGCTTTCCGAATTGGTTGGTTGAAAACAATACAAGATTAAGGTTGCTAGATCTTCGAAATAACTCTTTTATGGGTCAGTTATATTTACCATCATTGATCAACATGAATATGATCCGGATGGATGTCTCGACCAATCACTTGGAAGGAAAACTTCAAGAAAATATTGGCAAGACTTTTCCAAATTTAATATATCTAAATCTTTCCAATAATAATCTTGAAGGTAATCTTCCTTCCTCAATTGGTGGGATGCTTTATTTGGAGGTATTAGATGTTTCTTCCAATAATTTCTCAGGTGGGGTCCCAAGAGAATTAAATACAGGTTGCTTGGCATTGAGTATTTTGAACCTTGCTCACAACAGCTTCAACGGTGCAATTTTCATTGGGACAAAATGGGAAGTTCTGAAGATGAATGATAACCAATTCACAAGTATCACACCGGTACATAATTCAACTATTCACCTATCATATTTAGATATCAGCAACAACAGAATTTCAGATACTATCCCCCGATGGCTTGGGAACACGTCATACTTGAGAACTCTTGTTATGGCTGACAATAGTTTTTATGGTCTGATCCCATGTGAACTAAGTATGACAGGTACGTTAGACCTTTCTCATAACTTATTTACGGGATCGTTACCTTTTTGCTTGAATCTACCAGAGCTTGAGCACCTATATTTGCAAGGGAACAAATTCACAGGATCAATACCAAAAGTTCTTTTCAATTCCTCATCTCTTTTAACGTTGGATATTGGAGATAACAACTTTACAGGCAGCATCTCTGTTGAAATCAAACAACTTCAAAGCTTAAAAGTACTTTTGTTGAGTGGCAATCATTTCACTGGTATAATTCCGAATCAGTTGTGTTTGTTAAGAATGATAAGCATAATGGATCTTTCCAAGAATGCTTTTTCTGGGACCATACCACAATGCCTCCATGACATATATTTTGGGAAGACAACGACACTTAGTGTTGACTATTTTAGTGGAAAAGTTGATGAGATGTTTAGGAGTATAGAACCAACTTACAGATATAAAGGTTTCTCAAGCTCGGATAGTAACCAATATCCTCAATATGTTGATGTAGAAGTGGAGATTGAGTTTGTAACCAAATATAAGCGTAGTTCTTATAAGGGTTCTATCCTTGGTTACATGTCTGGATTGGATTTTTCATGCAACAAACTAACAGGCGGCATCCCATCGGAATTGGGACAAATATCTTCATTGCATGCACTGAACTTATCTTATAATCAGTTGACTGGTACAATTCCTGAATCATTTTCAAAGTTGACTTCCTTGGAAAGTTTAGATCTCTCTCGTAATAGTTTGAGTGGAGAAATTCCTTCAACACTGATTGATCTTACCTTTCTTGAGATATTCAGTGTGGCCAACAACAACTTATCAGGTAAAGTTCCAGATATGAAAGCACAATTTGCAACATTTGAGAAAAGCAGTTATGAAGGAAACCTATTTCTTTGCGGACCACCACTAGATAAAAGTTGCGGCAAAGTAGATGTGTCATATCCAACACAACCACAGTCTTCAAATGAAAGTGACAAAAAATGGTATGAAGTAGATCATGTAGTCTTCCATACAAGCTTCTTAGTAACTTACATCATTTTCTTTTTTAGTGTTATTAGTCTTGTTTATATTAATCCTTATTGGTTGCAAAGGTGCTCCAACTTGATTGAAGATCTTGTATTTGACGGTTATTATTTTGTTATTTGGAAGCTTAAAAACTTTCTATGTATGTAGATACACTGACTTTCTTGTAGTATCTTTAATGATAGTAATAATGGTCAATTATCAATGAATTTATTTTGAATAATTAGTTATTGGACTGAAATGTGAAGGAGGTGAATTAGTGACTTATATACTC
>QEOT01003128.1:504449-520621 GCA_003123785.1 Pterocarya stenoptera
TCATTTCCTAATAAAAATGATACCAAAGTGATATTTTCTACTTTGCAAAACTAAATTAATGAATAGCGGATGGGTGTTGAATGATAAAAAAGGAAAGTGGATAATCATGGATATGGGTTTTATGTATTTGGAATCTTGTGCTTTGGCGGATGTATGTGGATGAATTCAACACGCAATTAGAATGGGTTGGTTTAATGGGTCCGTCCAATAAAATCATTTTTTTTAATATTTTTTTTATTCTAATCCATTACAGTTGCTTGTGCTTCACTACAATCCGTCTGTCTATAGAGATGATATTATTTTATTACTATTACTATGCATACGTATAAAACACCACAATAGACCATACTTTAAACTTATATAGATTACGAAGAGGGTTTGGTATGTAATATCATATACAATTGTATCTACATGGGTCTAAAGCCCTTATTCAACTACTACGCAAAACAACTCCATCCAATTGTATTTTCTTTCTTAAATTAGCTAAAGCAGTAGTAGTGCTTCAAATACCCTTAGAGAAACCACCAAAAGTAATCATGTGTGCTCTGGAGATGGGATTGTAATACATGTACACTTTATATTAATATTCATTCTAATTGTATTGGTTTTTTCTTCAATTCATAGAAAAATAAATTAATAAATTATTAACTACAGGTTGGAAAATGTTGTCAAGATTGGAGAACTTGGAGATATTAGATCTTAGTAGCAATTCCCTCAACGATACTAGTTTTCTTCAATCAATTGCTGCAGTCAAATCTCTTAAGACTCTCAATCTTGAATACAATGAGTTGACGGGATCCTTTCCAACCAAAGGTATGTTGATTTTTTAGGACGTCATTTGTTAAGTTACATGTATATAACATGTGACATATATAGCCTGCATGTTAGTTAAAAAAAAAAAAAAACATTACTAGAATTAATCTTTCTCTTTGGCATTTGAACAATAATTTTAATGCATAGATTCGTATGCTTTGAGATACAATTAAGTGAATTACATTTGTATGTGCCGCTTTGAATCAAATGTCAACATTATTTAGATTTGGACAAGATTTTAAACTTGAATCATAAGATTGAAATCATAAGATTGATTGGATAATCTAAATCTAAATCATTCATGACGTTTAGGCAATGATGATACTCATTAGTGATAGTAGGGGTTCATGCAATGGCAACATGAAATCTGTTATAACAAGAAGTTCTATTATTATATAATTAAAATGAAATCATTTTTTTAATTTACTGTTATGCAGAGCTAGCAAATTTAAGCAACTTGGAGGTTCTTATCTTGGGATATAATAATTTTGGTGGACGACTAGCAACCCAAGGTAAGAAAGAGTTATCTCATCTGATGAAGAATTAGTATTCTACGGATCTTTTGCATCCACTACACATGAAGAACACAATGTAACTATGACCTTAATTGGAAGTTCCAGTGTCAAGTATCCATTGTTTTAACAAGAATATACACATAAAAAGATGAAATTATCAACTTTCATTTAATTAGAGATGCTTAGGGTTAATATTAAGAACGCTCTTGCCTCTTTAGACATATATATTTCTTATAAAATCAATTGTGATATTTTTACAAAGGTATAATTGATACTAAATAAGCAATTATGATCAGAGTTACACTTATAAGTCTTATATATAATATATATATTATATATATATATAAAGGGAGTGGGGGAATAAGTCAAAGTTCAAGAATAAGTATCAAAATAGTGCATGGTAATTAATTGATGGGTGAAAAACATAAGCAGTCCATCTTTATAGAGTTAGTTGGTAAACTTGACACCATGTATCTTGTAGAACTGGCCAATCTAAACAAGTTAGAGAATTAATTTGAATATCAGTACAAATTTGTACTTGGGAATCATTTCTCAATTTACTAGGAAACTACTTTTGTGCAGGCCTTTACACTTTGTTAGCATTACTCTAATGATCTATAATTACTTATGAATTGACCATTTTTTTATATTGAACATAAAGGTGATTGGTTTGACCGATTGTTAGAGTAGAGCAAAATCAATTTTGATGCTATTTGTTTTGACAGAATTATGCGCATTGAAGAAGCTTGAAGTGTTAGATCTATCTTACAATCACTTTGAGGGGATCGTACCTCCATGCATAAACAATATGACATCTCTTGTGGTGTTAGATATTTCCAGTAACCAATTTAATGGAAATGCTTCATCATTATATGGAGAAGCCAGCCAGACAAGTCTTGAGTACATTGGTTTTAGTTATAACCAGTTTGTGGGCACATTCTCATTCAACTTATTTGCCAATTACTCTAAGCTTGAGGTTCTTCGATTAAACAAAGTTGAAATAGAAACTGAAGGTTCCATGGGTTGGTCCCCTTTGTTTCAGCTGAAGATCATTGAATTGTCCAATTGTAATTTGAACAAGCTCATCGGCAGTATTTCGAAATTTCTTCATGCCCAGAATGAACTGGATACAATTGATCTTTCTCACAATAAGTTGAAAGGAAGCTTTCCGAATTGGTTGGTTGAAAACAATACAAAATTACACATGCTATATCTTCAAAATAACTCTTTTATGGGTCGGTTATATTTACAATCATTGATCCACAAGGATATTATCTCGATGGATGTCTCGATCAATGACTTGGACGGAAAACTTCAAGAAAACATTGGCATGATTTTTCCAAACTTAGTATATCTAAATCTTTCCTACAATAATCTTGAAGGTAATATTCCTTCCTCAATTAGTGGCATGCTGTATTTGGAGGTATTAGATTTGTCTTTCAATAATTTCTCAGGCGGGGTCCCAAGAGGATTAAATACAGGTTGCTTGTTATTGAATTTTTTGAACCTTGCTCACAACAGCTTCAACGGTGCAATTTTCATTGGGACAAACCAGGAAATTCTGCTGATGAATGATAATCAATTCACAAGTATCACATTGGTATCTAATTCAACTGCTGGCCTATTATATTTAGATATCAGCACCAACGAAATTTCAGGTACAATCCCCCGATGGCTTGGGAACACGTCAAACGTGAGGACTCTTGTTATGGCTAACAATCATTTTTATGGTCGGATCCCATGTGAACTAAGTATGGAAGGTACTTTAGACCTTTCTCATAACTTATTTAAGGGATCGTTACCTTTTTGTTTGAATCTACCACATCTTAAACACCTATATTTGCAAGGGAACAAATTCACAGGATCAATACCGAAAGTTCTTTTCAATTCCTCATCTCTTTTGACTTTGGATATTAGAGATAACAAATTTACGGGCAGCATCTCTATTGAAATCAAAGAACTTCAACAGTTAAAAGTACTTTTGTTGAGTGGCAATCATTTCATTGGTATAATTCCGAATCAGTTGTGTTTGTTAAAGATGATAAGCATAATGGATCTTTCCAAGAATGCTTTTTCTGGGACCATACCACAATGTCTCGACAAGATATATTTTGGGAAGATCGCGGATGCTAGTTTTGGCTATCCTCGTGATAAATCTTCTGTAAGGGAAGGTATGCTTTCGCTACCTTACACATATAAAGGTTTCTTCCCACAGTTTCCTCACTCTTACCAAGAGGATGAATATGTTGATCCAGAAGTAGAGATTGAGTTTGTAACTAAATATAGGCTTAGTTCTTATAAGGGTTCTCCCCTTGGTTACATGTCTGGATTGGATTTCTCATGCAACAACCTAACAGGTGGCATCCCACCTGCGTTAGGACAAATATCTTCATTACATGCACTAAACTTATCTCATAATCAGCTGACTGGTAAAATTCCAATAACATTCTCGAAATTGGCTCAGTTGGAAAGTTTAGACCTCTCTCATAATAGTTTGAGTGGAGAAATTCCTTCAGCATTGATCGATCTAAACTTTATTGAGGTATTCAATGTGGCCTACAACAACCTATCAGGTCAAGTTCCAGATATGAAAGCACAATTTGGAACATTTGAGAAAAGCAACTATGAAGGAAACCTATTTCTTTGCGGACCACCACTAGATAAAAGTTGTGCCAGAGTAAATGAGTCAGATTCAACACCAACTCAATCTTCAAATGAAAGTGACAAAAAATGGTATGAAGTAGATCCTATGGTATTCCATACAAGCTTCTTGGTATCTTACATCATTTTCTTCTTTAGTGTTATGAGTCTTCTTTATATTAACCCTTATTGGCTACAAAGATGCTCCAACTTAATGGAAGATCTTATATACTCATGTTATTATTTTGCTTTTGATACCTCAAAAAGGTTGTCAAATTGTCTATGTAATTAAGATACATTGATTTTCTTTTGACATCATTAATGATAGTAATAATGGTCAGTTATCTATGAATTTGGTTTTGAATAAATAGTTATTGGGCATAAATATGAAATAGATGTTCCCTTAAACTTGTTTTTCTATTTGATTATGTAGATGGTTTTCCATATTTGGGAATTCTTCATTCTATGTAAACCAGGATTAAATAAATCAAGTATAAATTAAAAAATTTAAGAAGTTGTACCCAAATATATGAGTCATAGCCAACAACAACACAATGTTCAAATGAAAGTACCAGAAAATTGTATGAAATAAATCGAGGGTTTTCCTTACATGCTTCTTGGTATCTTAAGCCACGTTATTTTTCAATGTGAGTAGTCATCTTTATATTAATCCTTATTGGGAATAAAATGCTCCAATTTAATTGAGGATCTAGTTATATACTAGTGTTACTATTATATTTTTTATTTTCTTAAAAAGGTCTTCAATATGTCATTAGATGGACTTTCCATGCATGGAAATGTCATAATAGTGATAACAGCTTGTTGTGTATGCATTTGATTATGAATGTTATTTATTGTGATCAAATATGAAACTTGGTGTTCAGTCACACTTTTCATTCTATTTGATGATGTATATTGTTTTCAATAACTAGAAATATTTTTCTTTATAACTAGTCCTTTGAACCAATCCCATTAGTTTAGTGACGGAAAAAATGGTGACCAAACCTGTCACGATTGAGGTTGTTCGAGGTAATTGACCTAACTAAGCCAAAATCTCTATTCAAACCAATCCATCTTGAACCTAATCCCAAACCTCTTGGTGAAGGATTGGTGTGCTTTCACTACAAGCTAGAGATATGATCATTTACAATGAAATTTTTTACAACTATGATAATTTCATTTTAAATAATGGGTATTTGCAATGATTTTTTTATCCTTGCAAAAGAAACTTCATTTGCTACGAAAATACCTAGTTTTTCCAAGGAAAATTAACTCCATGTAAATAATCTAATAGTTGGAACGAAATATGATTATTTCCAACTGAATTTGTTCCTACAAATAAACATTGAATTAAACTGCAATAAAAGTTTCCGTGACAAATACAAAAAAGTTAATTGCAAGGTTTTTTTAAGGTATTAACAACGAAAAATTTTCGTTGGATTTTATATTCAGTGACAACATATTTGGACTTTCGTTGCAAACTGCTTGATATTACCAACTACAATATTTCTTGTTGCAAATAGTTTTATTACCAATAAGTTTATTTTCCTTGTAATTAAAAAAATTTGCAAGAAAAATTGGGCCGTGCATGGGCATGTCATCATAACAGTTAAAGCAATATTTAGAAACAAATGAACGTGCATGGGCATTTGCATGTCAATATCTTCAGGATTTTTAGTATTTGCAACTTTAGAGTACCCTTTGTTTTATGGTATCAAGACTTAACTAATTATATCCACGAGAATCAATCATCCAACTGCATTGGGATGAATCCAAATAATAAATTAAGGTTTTTGTGTTGTACGTAGGTCCAATACTAATTACACTACAACAAATACTGTTTTTTTTTTTTTTGGGAGTGACACTCGTGGGAATTAAAAGCCTATTCTTAGTAGGAAAAAAAAAATTTCACCAGTTTATTTCGTGGGAGACTCCTGGCATATAATGGAAAAGAAAAAGTTTTTTTTTTCCACCAAAAGAATTTAGTCTTTGAGCCATGCATCCCTGATTGATTTATGCTTCCAGGCTTGAAACACATCTACAGCTAGCCTATGATATTCCTTCTGTCAATTATTCAAATCTTGGGGTTGGGAACCAAAATGAGGCAAAAAACAATACAAAACAAGGGCAAAGAAATGCGCTCAGCCGGCCGCTGAGATATATATTATATATATATATATTATTAGTTTCCATGGCCAACATGTATATATGCACAAACTTCTCGCTCGCAACTAGTAGTAGCTAGATAGCTAGGCTAGGTAGAAGCTGATTAAGGCTGCGTTTAGTTTCAAGACTTAGTTGAGTTTAGTCTAATTTTAAGCTGAGTCTAACATACAAATACTCAACTCTCAAACGACTAAACTCATCTCAACTCAAAACCTCCTTACACGTGGGACCCACAACCTTTTCAACTTCTCATAAAAAGTACTAAACTCAACGTAACATCTAAACACACTTTAAATTCAGTTTAGATGAGTTACACATAATTTCCTTCACTACTCAACTCACTACTATTTATAAAGAGCTGAGCTCAACTCAACATCCAAACGCAACCTAACTGAATAGATGGATGGATGGATGGTCAAATATTCATAAACAGGAACATTTAGCCTATTTATAAAGAAAACCTCGCTAGCTATAACACCCATGTGAGGTTAGATCGATGGGAGTGTTTATTTGCCTTTGGCCAGAGGATCACCTATGAAGAATTAAGATATCTCTATATGTAAAAAGTATGTATCTAACCAAAAATTGTTGGTTTAATAGAATTTTGTTATTCTCTGTTAAAGTTAATGCAATTTGTCCGTTAATCCGTTTGTTTTGTAAATAGATTAGATGTGAGGTTGGGAAAGGATAGGATGTAGGTATTCTCTTTAATTTTTTTCACCTTTCCGTCTTCTTCATCTTTCTGCATATTCTCATTCGTTTCTCTCTCCAAAACCAAAGCCCATAGAGACTAGAGAGATAGAATGCGACGACGAAAACCACCTCTCCACAACGGCAGCTAGCTCGACATAAACTCTGCTGGCTGAATTTTGTGTTGGCGTTTTTTAGCATCTCGTGTTTCGAATTTGATCGTGTTTTGGGTTTGGATTTTCGCAGTTTCTGCTGGACCTATGTTTCGAGCATTTGGGTTCGTCTTCATGGTTTTGGATTTTTGGGTTTAATTTATTTGATTTTTTTAATCATTTAAACCTTTATTTACTTTATTTTTCCGACATCTGAATCTAGGGTTAATGATATTTTGGTTTTCAGGGTTGCCAATTTTTGCCCATGTTCGACCGACTGTAGTGAGACAGAAAAAATAAATCTGAGAGAAGAGTTTTTCAAAGCGAATGCCTGAAAAAGAGGAGTTTAATTGGATTGTGTTGAAGCGATAATTTGAGATTCTATGATATTACCAGCACCAAGAATGCCTTCAGAGGAGTTTTTAATCGTCTTCGAATCCTTTCAATATTACCAGCACCAAGAATGCCTCAATAGAGTATCTCTGCCGCTGGAGGGTACATTTTCCCTTTTCAATCCTCTATTTCTCTCTGTTTTTACTTTTCATTTAGTTCTCCCTAATTGTCTATTCGTCAAGATGTTTTGACTATTTTTTATGCTTTGGTGGGTTCTTGATCTTTTTATTCCACATTTCTATTTATTTCAGCTATCCAGGTGGTGTTTAAGAACAAAATGTGTTAAATGCTTCTCGTTGATTTCGTTACACCTTGGACTTGAAAAGGGAAGCAGAGAGGAAGCAATATATAAGGACTTACAAAGCGCATGTTCAAGCCATACAAGTAATATACTTTCTTGTACCTGATTTTTTGGGCACTCTGAAGACTTAACAAAAAGAAAAAAGAAAGTTTCTTGTGCACTCTTTATAGCTTGAATGTATTTTCTAATTTATGAAATTGGAAATGTTAGGCTGCATATCGTTTCACGGCAGCTGGGCACAAGAAAATGGTACTTCTGCATCTGTTCTTTCTCGTGAAGATCATTTCCACGTCATTCTGGATTTTAGGACTATCTCGCTCTGTTGTCCTTCTGTGTTACATGATTTGTGCTTGTGGACATGAATCTTCAATGTATTTTTATTTTTTTATTATTTATTTATTTATTTATTATTATTATTTTTTTTGTGTGTTTGAGCTGTACCTATAATATTTAATGAAGGTTTGGTTATAACTACTTTGATTCTGTTGGTTTTGTTGTAGGGTACATTAGTCCAATACATCTTCTTTCCCATGCTGGTTTAAGATGTTTTGTTTGTTGGCTTGCAGCAGATCGTATGCCCTAGCAGGGTTCAAGTTTATGTTCAGCTCATATTTATGTTTGACATCAAGTTTTTCCTCCTTTTCATCAAGTAAGTCCTCTTTTCATAATATCTAGAATGGTTTGCAATTTTCAACTCTGTTCGATAATAATCTGTATAGAAGTATGAATCTGAAAATTGCATATACACATAGAGACATGGACACAAGTAACTTCTATAGTTTCAGAAAATGGCTATAGTGAGTTTTTGATTTTACGGTAAATGCAAATTGTGAGTCACAAAATAAACTGTTGTACCATGAGTAATTGTATCCAGTGTTGCATAGATACCATGCGGGGTAATGTATCTCCTTTTGTATCAGAGAATGTAATGCCTTAATGATCCCTTTTGTTTCACATAAAAGTGATTTTTTTAAAAAATGTCTTATGCACATTTGAAGTATTTGTATTTTTGAGCTGCATTTTGCATAGACACGGTGAAGGGTCTGCTTCAATAACATTTTCTCATGCTTGAATATAAAATTTGTCCGCATGATAGTGTGAATTTGCTTGGAAAGAGCTGGTTCCACTAATGAGTTGAGAGGTAATGCCAGCTTATTGACAGCTTATTGATGTTCAAGTAAAAATTATATTTTTGTAGCCTTATCTACCTGGTTACACTGCCCCACCTCCTCCTCACTCTGAAGATACGTCAATTGATATAAGGCAAGATACTGATTGTGTCTCCTGATTGTGTTTGTTTTTAAGTGACTTTCACTATACAAAGTACCAAAAAATGACCTTTGATTGATCTTTACTTCGTGAATTTGTTAGTCAACATAGAAGTCATCGTTGAATGACAATTTGTATCATGTCTTCTATTACAATACATTTGAAACTTCGAAATAGATAAAATAAGAGTTGGAAGAAGGGAGAGAAGGTAATGAAATAGGAAAAGAAACTAGATATTATGAACAGATAGTTCTACAAATTTGTTTGTTGCCTTTCTCTTTTCTGAGGTGCCTTATTGATGGGTTTGTAGTATTCATAAAGATTATAATGGTTCTGCTGGATTACTTGATGCGCTATTCTGCTGGATTACTCTTTGAGTTTACTCTCCTGGGGTGAGTCCAAATTGTTCTGGAGGTGAGGATTGTTAAGTTATTCATTGGGAAAAATAAATTTATAGCATTAGTGATATTCGTTCCAGTAGCTTTTATTGGGGCACATGCTTGGAAAATGAGTCCTGATTAAAAAGGTTCGAAAGTCGTTTATGCATATCTTAAATGCTAAGCACCTAAAATTGACTGTTTGCAACTACTGTTCATATCAGGTGTGGGATCTTGGTGGACAAGAAAGGCTCAGGACATTATGGGCAACTTATTATCGTGGAACTCATGCAGTTATTGAGGTGATAGATAGCACTGATAGAGCCAGGATCTCTATAATGAAGGACGAACTCTTTAGGTTGCTGGGACATGAGGATCTACAACATTCTGTCATACTAATTTTTGCAAACAAACAAGACCTCAAGGATGCAATGACCCCAACTGAAATCACCGATTGCCTTTCCCTTCACAACATCAAGAATCATGATTGGCACATTCAAGCCTGCTGTGCCCTCACAGGAGACAGACTGTATGACGGTCTAGGATGGATTGCTCAACAGGTTACTGGGAAAGCACCAAGTTGAATAAGGTGCGGTAGAAATCAGGAAAAAATAACATTCATCTGTCCATTCATTCATGGGCTTGAAGGATGAGTGAATATAAACTAAACTGTACGAGAGCTCTTTCCAATCAAATTTGTGGATTGTTTTCAGTTTTGATTGGTCTTATAAAATATTGTGTTCTACACAATAGATTTCAGGAAACACCATTATCATATCGAACCATGCCGTATGAGATTCTCATGTTTTGTGTGATAAAGCATACTACTAAAACATTTGTTGTCGAGGAAAAGAAGAGTGCATTACAATTGATATCTGTACCATTAAGCATTTCATGAATCATTTGACAAGGAATTTTTTGCTACAAAATCCCAGTATACACAGTGAAGCATTCCAAGTAACATTTGCTAATGACACGGTATCCTCTAGCTGTATGAAACAAATCACAATAAAACTTTGTTCCAAGACACTGACAAGTCTAGAAGTTGAAGCCTCTGCCAGCATCTCATTATGTAAGTTAATTCTTGAGATTAGCAATGACTATCAGAATATCTAGCATCTGCAACCTTTTGAATCTTGCGGCCCCTTAAACCATCGATCCCAAAATGGATTTTTGGGCCATTTGTCATGCCGAACCAGAAGAAATAAAATTTACATCAAAGGTAAAAAACTGATCCAGGCAAAAATCTAGAAACAATGAAAACATAAGGTTGGAAAATAAATATTACATTGAATTGAATGATATTTTGAATTAACATTTTTATTTTTTTCATTATGCCTTAAATTATTAAATGAAATCAATCATTTTTATAAAATATATATTATTCTTTATAAATAACCATTTCATAAAACTAGGCAAACGTGCTTTGCACGTTGCTCCCACCTAGTATATATATGTATATATATATAGATACAAAGACCTAGGAATTAATAGAATACAATCTGGCCAATATATATATATTGGCCACTGGCCAGTATATATATTTGCTTGTAAAATTATCTTTTAGGCCAGCTTTTGGTTATAAGATAAGACGCTTGAATCATGCATGGTTGCACCTTAAATGTAAAGGTTAAGTGGCATCGAAGCAGTTGGCTTTTTTGTCGGGTAAGTTGGTATGAGCACAATTGCAATGGTCTTACCGATTGCAATAATAAAAACCGGCAAGAGAAATATAAAATGAAAAAAAGAATGCCAGAGTCTCAGACCTTTTTCACTGTAAGGCTCATTCTGCACTGAACCGCTCTCACTTATCTGTCCATCATTGACATATTCACTTTTTCCAGCACTTATAGTTGCAGAGACATTTACTGACATTGAACCTAATTTGATTAATTCAAAAGTGAGGAAGGAGAGAAGTGCATAAATTGAGGGAATAGATTAAGGTAATGACTAAAAGCAAGGACCAAGAATCAATAAAATGAACCGCTCTCACTCAACTCTTAAGGTAATTGAGGGAATCGATTATTTGAGGAAGGAGAGAAGTGCATAAATTCCATGAGAAGTTAGTGAGATTTGAGACTAACAAAACGAAAAAGATATCAGATATTCATTAGTCACAATGACGATTACAATATAATAGCACTCACAAGTAGTGTTGTTGATGAGATGACCAAAGAATGACTTGAAAACTATAGAAATCAAACATCGTACGTATTGATCTCTTATACAAACAAATACAACTGAACCCCTTGAGACTGTGAAAACTCTCAACACAAGAACAGGGGATAGGTTCTAACATAATCGAGAATAACATAACTACTAGAGCGAAGAAACATCCGAACAGAAAAATATACGAACGAAGAATGGAAGTGTGGCATCTCCAGGTCCAGTGTTTAGTTCGATGGTGGTGGGGACACTGGGGAGAGGAAAGGAATTGTTGGGATTGTTGTCGGGATGGTGGAGGGGATTGAAGGGATTGTGGTTGGAATGGTAGGCAATGGAATTGTTGGCAACATTGGAGGTAGTGCAACCTTGGGGACGGTAGGCATTGTTGGCAGTGTTGGGAGTTGGGTACTTGGGAGCGGCGACAATGTGGACTTTGGAAGAGTTGGTTGAGTTGGCAATGGGTTTGTTGGCAATGGTGGCAATGTGGGCTTTGGAAGGGTAGGTTTAGTCGGCAATGTAGGCAATGGCGTGCTAGGCAGTGGTGGCAATGTGGCTTTAGGCAGCGTTGGCATGGAGGGCAGTGGAGGCAAGGTCACCTTAGGCAGAGATGGGATTGTAGGTAGTGTCAACGCTGGGGTTGGAGCAGCTGGTGTATCCAAAAGGTGACGAGCTGCAAGACTCATTTCGGCACTTGAGAATAGCAATGCCATGATCATAGACAGAATGAAACAATATTTAGAAAAAGCCATGGTTTAAAGTATGTTTTTGGAGCTGGTTTTGTTTCACTTCTGGTATTGGCCGGCTAGTTGTGTTGATTGAAGAGAACATGCACCCTGTAGTATTTATAGGGTCTTGAGGAATAGAAAGGAACTAAAATAATGTGAGTTTGATGAGATGTGGTTGTAGGAAGTGGCAGGAAAGAAACATTAGTTCGCTCACCTTCCAAACCGAGACAAATTGTAGCAGGTTATAAAAAAACTGCTAACTAAAGCAGAAAGATAAGTCTTGACACCCACTTAGAAGCCTCAAGAAAAACAGACCGACATGGTTACGACTCATCGAAACATTGCAATTTTGGGAGCGAAGGACGCGTATTGGGGTGGAGAAGATACAGATAGCTCACTTGTGCAACCTATGATTTGACAATTACTTGTTGGCTTGGGACAAAGTCTTATTCATGTTGTAATATAGTTGAAGTCGTCTAGAACATAAAGTAGCCTATCATTTTTTTTTTTTTTTTTTGTATGTGTTTTAATAGAATATTCAATAAAGTTGGTTCGTTCCCAACAAAACACGTGGTCGCCTGAATTGGGTGGCCAAGATTAAAGAGAATATATTATTGCGCTCTGCAACAGCAGCGATGAGAAGTAACACAAACTAATTTGTTTAATTTTGATGCAATCTTGCTTGATTAAAACGTTAATTACATAGCAAATTAATTAAGTGTTAGCAAGGTAGAAGCCATTATTGAAATGATTGATAAATAGCTAGGTTGATTGGGCGCCCACCCAAAATGGAACCAGGTCTACGTAGCTAGGACAACCAAGGTATCTCCAGACTCCAGGATTGTGTCTAGGTTGCCTAGGTTAGGAAATGACTTAGGTGGTGCTTGGGTAGTGAGAATATCTCAAATATTCTGTGAATAATAGTGAAAAAGTAATAATAGAATATTAAATAGTAATCTCATCTCCTATATATCAGAATATTGAGTGTCATATTCGCCTGGAATTCACTCCAAGAAATATAGCCATCCAGACCAGTCACGTCAATTCCACGAGCCTCTTATTCTCATTCGATGACGGCGAGAGAACAAGTCAAATAAAAATCTTAATCTTAATTATAAAAACTTAAAGTTCTTCCATATCAGTGATCAAATCTTAAACAATAATACAAATTTAAACTAATTGATAGCCGAAGACACGCATTATAATTTTTAAAAAGCTGTCATTTATTTGTATATGGACCTCTAAACACTCGTACACACAATGATATATGGACTTATGAAGATGGGATTATTTTGCTGAGAAAGATAAAGGGTGGGTTAATTTTGTTGGTTCATATGAAGATTTTTGTCTTCTATGGATCACTTGAAGATTTTAACCAAATTATAGAGCAAAATTTGAATGGTACAGATCAAACCAGATTACTGAGATTGTCCACAAATTACAGCCAGAAAGAACTTTTCTTTTTTCACAAGAAATTTCTCAAGAAGCTCTTCCACTAGGGGAAGAAAGAATTATAGCTGTGCTCGTGTTCAATGGCTTAAATATAATGGTATTTTATAACTAATCTACATCCAGTATGTAACTATTTATAGTGCAGAAGTCATAAGGATTTGCTTCTGAGGAGACAATGAAATCTACCATTATTACCCTAATACTTGTAAACCAAAAATGGAGCCCTATCGGCTACAACTTCACTGTTAGAACTGGAATATGATTTCAGCCTTGTTCATAATTTTCAAGAGGCTGATGTGTCTGGCTCCACATCTTCTGAAGCTGAAAGCTCATTGGCTTCTTTCTTGCCATCCCATTCACTGTTATTAATTGGAGACTCCGACCTCCTCTGCGACCCCGTCCCAAGCCTTCGCTTATGTTCTGAAATTTTTTTTAAGGAAATCATATAAGGATCCAAGAGACGTGAACCTGAACAAAACTATGACAGAGTCTAACCAGAAATATTACTTTTACTAGTAATTGCATGACGAGTTATTGCCAAGAATTCTTCCCACTTGAATTTCCTAAGTTCTTGCCTCTCCTCTGCAGAAAGCTCGAAGTTGGGTTCCCTCCCACACATGAACGCAGCCCTGGAATATTGGAAAAAAAAGGGATAAATGAGTTCACACATACCCGTTATTAGTCTATTTTGGCACATAATGTCTGCCCAAAAACTTCAGTAATGTACTAATTTCCTTGTTTTCCCTTTGGCCTAATGATTTCCTTCTCCAATTTGGCCCAAGTAGATCACACAATAATACGCCAACCATGAGAAACGCCAGAAGTCCAAAAGAATAGCAGAACTACCATATCCAAATTGAAATGCTTGATAGTGTAAGGATAGAGTTTTCCTCCAAACTAGTTTGGAGGAAGTTGATCTATAAAAATGACAAGTGTCCATAGACAATTGACATACACATGCATTTTTAAAAGTCTCAAGTTAAAAACTTGTCACGTGTCCCTTCATTAAAAAAGACGTGTTTTTCACAGGATCAATGGACACATGCCAATTTTTTAAATGGGTTAAAGGAAGTTTCCTACAATCCAAAATCTTATCCGGTTTTTGCTGAATTCACAACAAATTCACTCAGTGAGTGAAGTCAAGAGCGTACCCAAAAGACGAGAGAAACAAATGCTGAAAGTTAAAATAAAAAAGAAGAAAAAGAAAAAGCTGCAGACCAGATATTGAAGTTATATATTTGTATATATCCTGACATATAATTTTAGTAGTACCCATAAGTTTGTCTGTCGTTTTGCCTCAATGTTTCTTGAGCAGAAAAATACTCTCAAAGACTCTTACTATATAAATTCAACTAATTGTGCAGACTTTGGCTATTTTTTATCAATTGAAAGCCAGAAGATTAGACTTCCCGCTATGTTAACTGAAATTGCTGATTCATGTAAGACGAGTCAATTATCGGAAGACTCTAGGGATCACCCTCATCCTTTACTATCCTTCTTGAAGGATGTCATCTCATCTCATTTCTACTAGTTTGCAGTTATCTTTCATACCGAATTGGTGTGTTCGGATATTACAATTTCAGACCAATAAAAAATTACTTTATGTTATATTGTGGCTACCAAAAGTAAGGGATTCTGCCAAATTTAAATCAGGGAAGAGAAATAGATTCTTAAAACATGAAAGAGTGAATTGAGCAACTTTGTTTTGCTTAGAAATATTATTTCAGGGTTGATTGTAGAATGCTCTTTGTTTCCTTTTTTTTTTATTGGCATTGGCTGTCCTGACCAATCTTGGGGGTGTGGAGGCTCTCAGCAAAAATTTTCCTGCAAGTGCACCTCGGCTAGGTTAAAGGGAAATTTCCTAAATCTAATGACCCCTAGAATTGTTTGCACCAAAAGGTTCAAATTTTAAACCTGGAGGAAGCATACCACCAAGACCAAGGCTCTTACCACTTGAGCTAACCTCTAGGGGTTGTACACTGCTATATACAAGAACAAATGTACTCAACTTAGCTAATTCGGTTCTTTTTTTTTTTGGTTTGTTTACCTGTTTTTTCAGTCAACATAGATCTTTTTCGCGTGTCATCAAAAGGAGGAAAGAGAGGAAAGAACAAAAAATTCCTTCATTTCCTAAGATTATCAATGGAGAAGTTTTTCAGTTTCAAAAAACACAAGCGTTTCTGTCTCTAGCTACAATAATTGGAAAGTGTAGAATAACTTCAGATGGCAATACAGAAGGAATCAAGAGGTTTTGGTTTTAGACACAGTTGCACAACATCATAAAGACCAATATGGTTTGATCTGAAGGTGCTATAATTTCAAAGAAAAGTGTGAGGCTCACAATCTTAGCAGGCACTGCTCAAAACAGCAAGGTGGGCAATCACCAAATATAAACCAGGGCCATAGGTAGATAGTAAACACAAAAGATTTGTGCAGCTACCACACAAACAGGGTTATGGTTTTTTAACTTGTGCCAGCTGAGAAATGCACTATTCTTCTTTTTCTTCTCTATT
>QEOT01003128.1:527481-574697 GCA_003123785.1 Pterocarya stenoptera
TAATTTGGTCTTAAAGACCCATTTGCAACCAATGGGTTGCTTACCAGGAGGGAGCGGTTTAAGGGTCCAAGTAGAATTTTCTTCAAGAGCATGGAGTTCAGAGGACATAGCTTCACGCCAGTGAGAGTGGCGAGTAGCTTCTGAATAAGAGGTGGGTTCAACAGATGCAGTAAGAGCAGTTAAGAAGGAATAATGAGCAGGAGAAAAACGAGGACTGAGAGAAATGTAGATAAGGGATGAGAAGTACCTGAGGACTGTGCAACGGTCGAAGTAGCAATGGACTCCGTGGGTATGGTGGGACAAACATAATCAAGAAGATAAGCAGGTCGGGTGGTAGTACGACGTGGGCGAGAAGGGAGACGGGTGGGGTCGGGAGGTATGGTCGAAGGAGAAGGGTTAGGAAGAACTGGATTTTCGGTTACAGGTAAAGGGAGAATGATGGAAGTAGGTGTAGGTGGGGACACAAGAGTTTGGAAGGGAAATTGGTTTTCATGAAAGGTAACATCACGGTAGTAGAAAATGACGTGTGTATCCATATTATATAACTTCTAAGCTTTGCGGTTGCTCGGATAACCAAGAAAGACGCAACGAGATGCACGAGGGGAAAATTTATCGCGATGAGCTGTAAGAGTTTGAGCATAGCAAAGGCAACCAAACACCCGGAGGTGAGTGTAGGTGGGTGGAGTGTTGAGAAGAATTTGAAAAGGAGTTTGATTTTGAAGGGAGCGAGTAGGGGTTCTATTGATGAGATAGGCAGCGGTGAGAACACACTCGCCCCAAAATTTGAGGGGTAAATGTGCCTGAAAACGAAGACTCCGGGCAACATTCAAGAGATGTCGATGCTTACGCTCCGCAACACCATTCTGTTGAGGAGTTTCAACACAAGTACGCTCATGAATGATGCCGTGATCATGGAAATAAGTTTGTAAATTTTGAGAGAGAAATTCTTGGCCATTGTCGGTGCGAATATGTTTAACAGTTGAATTAAATTGATTTTTGACAAGGGCAAAAAAATGCATTAAATGACTAAATGCTTCTGATTTAAAACGCATTAAATAAAGCCAGGTGGTGCGTGAAAAATCATCAACAATAGTCAAGAAATAATGTGCGCCACAAATAGAAGCAGTAGAATATTCACCCCAAATATCACAATAAAGTCGATTAAATGAAATCATACTTTTAGTAACATGAGTTGAAAAAGGTAAGCGAGTATGTTTAGAACAAGCACAAACATTGCAATAAGAAAGAGTACATGAACTATTAAAAATATTAGGAATAACAAAACTGGAAGGGTGACCTAGACGTTGATGCCATAAGGTCTTATTGTCAAGGGTGTGAACGGAGAAAGCAGCGATTTGTTGTGGCCGAAATATGTAGAGTCCATTGCAAGCTTCACCCGCTCCAATCAGCCTCTTCAATTGAAGGTCCTGAAAAAAAACTTTAGAAGGGCAAATTACTAGTGAGTTGAGGGATAGAGAGGAGATTATAATGAAAGAGAGGGACATAAAGGACATTGGAGAGGAGGATATTTTCGGTGAGCTGAATGGTACCAACGCCTTCAATAGGAATCATGGCACCTGTGGGTAGCCGAATCTCACGGCTCGAAGGAAGCTCTTGAAGACTCAAAAAGGACGATCGACAGTGGCTCATATGATCACTAGCGCCACTGTCGATGATCCAATCAGTATGAGAATCGAAAAAAGTAGGGTTTAAGAAAGAGTTACCAACAAAATTCGCAGTGGGTGAGGGATTTTGTAAGAGATTCATGAGCTGTTGATAGGTCTCGGAGGAGAGGCCTGGAACCGGGCTGGAGGAAGGAGCAGCTGGAACCGGGCTGGAGGAAGAAGCAGCGAGATGGATAGTGGCAGGAGGGGGTTTCCCGAGCAAAGATGGCTTGTGATGATTGCGGGGTTCACGGCCAGGGGGATAGCCGATAACACGCCAGCAACGGTTGCGCAGATGGCCATCCTTACCGCATTCGGTGCATTTGAGAGGTGGCCGTTCATGGGAAGAACTCCGAGCAACAAGAGCATGATTTTCTGGGTGAATGCGGGACACTTGAAGTAGCCGCTGTTGTTCCTCTTGAAAGAGGATAGAAAAAATCTTGTTCAGAGATGGAAGAGGGTCGGTAGCAAGGATTTGGGATCGAAGAGCAACGTATGAATCATTGAGACCGAGAAGAAACTGAAAGACACGTTCATCTTCGGCCCTTTTTTCCAAGGTACTGGCATTGGTGAGAGGTTGGAGATTTCCCAACTCATCCCAGAGTTGTTTGATGCTGTTGTAGTAGTCGGGTATGGAAAGTTGGTTTTGGTGAAGGTTGGAGATCTCTCTTTTCAGATGGAATAGACGAGCATTATTTCCATGGCTAAAACGAGATTCGAGATCAAGCCAAACATCTCGAGGATCATCGTGATAGTCCAAGGAATTGGCTAGGGAAGGAGTGATTGTGTTGAGAATCCAAGTTAGGACCATATCTTTGGTTCGGCTCCATTGGGCATAATCAGGGGATGTTTTTGCTGGGGGTTTGAGAGTGCCATCTACAAAGGAGAGCTTGTGTTTAGCATTGAGTGCACGGCGAATGGCACGCTGCCATTTGGGAAAATTGTCACCGGTGAGGAGACCGGAAACGAGAACAAGGCTTGGAGAATCAGAGGAGTGGAGGAGATATGGGGAAGAAGGTGGTGGAAGATTTGGATTTGGAGGGGGAATCGGTTGCAGAAGCCATCGGCAGGGGAAAAAGGGTAAGTCAAAATCTGTTTTGGCCTGATACCATGTTAAACAATAGGTTTGCTGAATAAATCATCTTATTATTCATTGAAATGGTTTACAAATATATATCTATGTACAAGTGATGCTTTACATGGAAATAAAATCAAATAATTGCTATACAAGGAAATCAAATATTGGATAGCAAAACTGGTGGGATGTGCTAGAATCATTGAGATTTGGTTTTGCTGGATGTGCTAGAATCATGGACATTCTGGTGTGCTGTAATATTCAATGCTCTATAGAGGACAGTCCAACAGAAGCACACAACAATTTCAATGTATATATTTCAAAGAGTAATTACCAGAGCAGAGCCCCAAAAGCTTGCGCCTTCGTAAGCTCACCATATTTTGACTCAAATTTCCAATTAATGTACAATGGCCTACTTTTCAACTTCTTTCATGTATCACATAGCTCCCTGGATCACAAAAGGAAGAACACTGACAAAGGTACAAATGAAACCAAGTTTCAGACAGAAATTACTTGGAAATGACAACGATTTAATGCATTAAATACCAATTTGAAACCATTGAAAAAGAGAAACAACATAGAAGCACCTGTTATGATAAAGATGAATAAAACAAAAAGAAATAAATATAGAGTGCTCATACACAAGTATAGAGAACAGCATCAGTTGAATATTACAGTTGCTGATATGAGTGTCATTTAGAAACAAGATTCCTACCGAATGATAACTTGCACTACAATATAGCCTTATTATAAAAATCCTTTATATATTGTGCTTCATGTCTGCTCATCGAAGACATGGGAATTCCATGTTTGTGCAAGTTGTTATACCAGCAGGGTTACTTCATTGGTGATTTACCTACTTCCAAATTTAAGCTCAATACTATTGCCATAAACTCAAGGAGAACCTAAATGAATGACTAGCAGATGCACTATTTCTTCTTAGAGAAGATTGTTGCATCGGGTCAGCACCGGCTACACATACTGGGTGCCATGGACTTTTCCACAAGCACACAAAAACAAAACTCGGGAAAAGAAATAGCATGGTCATTAAAATTGGCATCAGTAGAATCAAATATCACCATTCGGTCAAATCATCTTAAAGTTCACCCTAACATCGACTCCTGACACTCAAATTCATCTTAACAAGCTGCAAAGGACTGGCAGAAATTTAATATTTATGCCAGTTAGAAAGTTTCACCACCTAAGATATCTCAGCGCCCACACTAGAACAGGTATAAATATAAAATAACTGACAATAATTTCCCATTGAAGTTGCATAAAGAACCAAGCTTGCCTTCGATTTGTTTGCATTTAAGGGGAAATAATGCGGTTGATCTTGAACTATCAAAAACAAAACAATGCAAACACGAAAAACCTTCCATGGTTTGGGTCAATCTGCTTTAAGAGTTGCTGAAATTGGTGCATCAATTGCAAGTTAGTAGAAGGGTGGGAAACATAAAACCCAAAGAGAAATTAAAAAAAAAAAAACCATAAGCCACCTAGTGATCCATCGTAATTTGCAGACACTAATCACAAAACACTCATCATGCTAAACAGGATCAGGTATGATGATTTTTAGACTGATTGATGGCAGCCTTGCTATTAAATATTCAATTGGTACTTTAGTTTTTATATGTGAACAGACATTGAATTATTCTTACATGAGCTTTCAATCTACACTTTTCCACACCTTTTTAATTTATTTGTTAGGTTAAGAAACCACTTATTATCAATGCTGGTGAGTTATTATGTTTTCAATCTACACTTTTTTTTTTTTTTTGTAGAGTTCATGCAAAAGACTAATTTAGGGGATGTAATTTAATTTAGTTCAGATATTGACTAATCAATTTATAGTATAGGAATGAAATATTAATAATTTCAAAATAATAATTACAGCTTAGGATGTTTTAGATATTTGTTTTTTAGGTTTAAAATATTATTACAATTCCTACATATATATTTATGATTATTACGTCATCATGTTGTCCAAAAGTCTGAATCTTGCTTATGTAGTTCACAAGTTCTAAATCACTAAATTTATTCAAAATACATTCTAATTGTATTGGCTTTTTTCTTCATTTCATAATAAAATAAATTAATAAATTAACTACAGATTGAAAAATGTTGTCAAGATTTGAGAACTTGGAGATATTAAATCTTCATGGCAATGACCTCAACGAAACTAGTTTTCTTCAATCAATTGTTGTAGTCAAATCTCTTAAGACTCTCAATCTTGGATACAATGAGTTGATAGGATCCTTTCCAACCAAAGGTAAGTTGATTTGTTAGGACATCATTTGTTAGGTTACATGTATCTGACATATATATATATATATTTAAAGAGCTGGTAGCCACATGTCCAATAGTGGCCCCATCCCAAGTTTATTAAAGAAGCCCTTACTTGTGGCGAAGGAATACCGTGGAACAAGAAAAACATTTGGAAGATTACATCAAACCCTCCCAAACCCAAACCACCAAAAAAATCAAAACAGAAACAACTCCAAACAAGCCTAAGAACCACTAAATCAATCTAGAGAATGGGCCTCTAAACATGCCTATCAAAAACAAGAAAACTAAATCCTAATGTAAGCTAGACCCAATTTATCTAGCCTAGCAAGGCCTCTAATATGACGAGGAAGACTTTGGATATCCATGTAAAACATATCCACACCCAGCGCACCATCCTTAGTTAAGGAGTCCGCCACTGAGTTCCCTTCCCTGAAGCAATGGTGACACTCAATTTCCATCACCTCAAGATGATCGACAATAAGATCCCAAAAATCCCACAAATACCAGAGAGAACAATTCCTGGAATTAACTCAGGAAACAACCACCTATGAGTCACAATCAACATTAACCTCCCTCCAACTGGCAATTTTGCAAAGAACAAGCCCTTCAAGTAAGGCACGGAGTTCAGCCTCTGTATTGGTACAGGTAACATCCCGTATTTTAGTGTATTTTTAATGAAGGATTATTTTAATTGATTTAAGGATTTGTCTCTTGTTTTAAAATTAAGGGAGTTTTATTATATTATTTTATTATATTTTAAGCTGTGACAATTATTTATTTTATGTGTTTTCTTGATATTAATTGTTGTTTTGTATTTAAAGTGATCTTTAATTTAAATTGGTTTGTTTTTAGATTTTAATATTTTTATTGTTTTAATCGAGCATTTCATTGAGTTTGAATTATTTTATTTATCTAGTAGCTTTAAAACCTTTTTCGTTGGATCACTTTCGAAACCCAAGATGAAGTCTGGATCTCTCTTTTTTCCCTCCTCTTTTCTTCTTTCTTTTCCTTTTCTTTTCCTTTTCTTCTCTCTTCCTTCTCTCCCGTTCGGACAAGCCCAGCCCGACCCCCTCTCTCTCTTCTCTCTCACGTCCGAATGGATTCACCACCGTTGCTCCGCCTCAGGCCCGCCGTGCACGACACCGCCGGCACCATCAGCTTCCCCGTGCGCCGGCGACCTTACCCACCCAATATCCGGCCGGCTAACGCCGCCGTTAGCCGCCACGAGCCGCTTGAACCCGCGGTGGTTTTTCCTCCGTCACGCCGCCGTCCAGCCACCATTGGCCACCATTTCTTCACCACTTCTTTACCGGCCCAATACCAAGCTTTTCCACCCAAACTCGGCCCCGATCCGTCGCCGGAGCCGCCCGTGCGAGCTCCACATCCGATTTGGCCTTTCCGGCCTTCTACCGCCATTTCGGCCACCACCCACAGCTAAAGGTCACCACCATTAGCTTCACCACCTCCCATAGGCCCTACCCTATCGTTCCCAAGTCTTCGTTTGACCCCGTGTGAAATTTGGATTTCACTGTGTTTCGGCCACAATGTTTTTACACTGTGTAGTTGCTGATTTGGTGCTTTCCAGCTCTCTTGTGATCCTCCGAAAATACTTTATAGCACTGTAAGTATTTCCTAAATAATCTTTTGAGATTTAAATATATTTTACTCTAATTATTTATACTGTGATCTGGTTGGTACCGGACTGAGTCCGAGGAGAATTCGGGGGTGGATGGATTGAGAACGGAGAAGTTGTGTATGAATTATGTTGTTTTCTGATTGGTTGTTGATTGTGATTATTGTGAGTTGGTACATTGCATATTGCACGCATGTTCATGTTTGTAAAATGAAAACTGAGTTTTTGTGTAATTGCATTCATGATCATGTGGTTATTTTGAAAAGTGGATTTTCATGTGAAAATGGATTTGTGGGTGCGTGTGTATCACGACCCCAAGCCGAGATGGGGCATTATCTCGGTGGAGCTCCTCTGGTCACTCGAGAGCGGAATATACTGAGTGACGTCCCCTGGATTGTCGCCGGGCGACAACGGGATCGGACGTTGGACGTGCCGACTCCGTGGCCCTTCTGCTGGTGGGGGCTAGAGGATGACCTGGCCACGAACGCACTGGGTGCGGAACTGGGCATCGCTCGTAAATTAGCCAGGACGTGCGGATGGTCCATAGGGGAGACCATGGTGCATATAAATTAATGGATAAATGGAAAATAGCTGTTTTCTGGGAAAATAGTGTGAGTGATTTTGTGTGTCATTTTCTGGGAAAATGACGGGTTAATGTTTTGGGCCAAAACGTGATTTTTGGCGTGTGTTACATTTATTGCATACTACAACATGGGCATGCATGATTAGTTGCTTAAATATGTTTCTATTTCAGGATTGGTTAGGTTATAACTTACCTGTGGTACCATTTAATGGTACTGCAGATTTTGATTATGATGATGCAGGTGCCGAGCCTGAGGATTTGGCTCCGCCGGAGGAGTGATCTGGGATCACTCGGGTTATGTTTCTATTTTCAGCTTTTGTATATTTTATGGGACATTTGGTTTATGTTTTAAACGCTTTGTATTTGGATATCTGTATTAAACTAAAATTCTGGTACTAGTGACTTAATTATTATTATCCGCTGCGTATTTTATTGTGCACTGTTTATTTGTTGCACACACTTGGCACTTGTCGTTGGGATGCGTGACCGTGTTGTCATCATCCTGACGTCACGATTCCCGAGGCTTTTTGTACGTGGGAGTCGGGGCGTCACAGTACATGACCCAAAAGTTTTAGAGAAAGCAAAAATAATTTTACCATCCCTGTCACGAAGCACTCCACCACCACCTCCACTCCCCGGATTTTCCACACTACTCCCATCCACTTTCAATTTGACACGGCCATGGGCCGGTTTGGACCACCAAACCACTCTTTCACTTTTATGCTTAGGAAAGACAAGGGGAATTTCAAGACATGTTAGAAGCCAAGAATCCCAGATGCTCAACTTAGCAACTTTGGAGATACTATCCATCACCACATGCACTCAGAATTTAATCGAATGCCAAACATCATTCATAGACTCACTCCTATTTTCCATCTGGGCCTTACATCTATATTGCCAATGCAACAATGGACGGAAGTAAGCCGGTGATGATCCCTACTTGGGACTGAAGCGTAGCACGTCAAAACCAAGCTAAAATACGTTCCCTCCAACCTTGAATAGCCACAAACGGAATTCCCATCTCAATGGACAATTTCCTCCAAAGGGCACTAGCAAAATCTCCACTACCCAGAACATGATTAAGATCCTCATATTGCCAGTACTTGCAACAATTACAACAAGACACAACCGGAATACCAATCTTGCAGATTTGATCATCCACACTTAGGCAATTAAAGTAAGCTTTCCACACCCAAATAGATATCTTACCAGGCAACCATTTATTCTAGATCCATGATGCACCATCCAGTTTTGGGACTCTCACACGAATAATCTCCCAAGCCGACCTAGTAGAAAAATTCCCGTGTTTATTAGGGGTCCAAATCAACACGTCCTCTTTATTATTCACCCCACTCACCGAAGCCATAACCTCACTGGCCAGTTGTGGACCGACGAGATCATTGAGTTTATCCATGTCCCAACAATTCCGCACCACTAAATCTTTCACCTGGAGATGAGACTCCAAGATGTCATTCACCCTCATACATAAAGGTCCGACCTCCATAAACATGTCATACCAAAGAGAGACCTTTTCTTCCCTCACTTTCCATTGAGAATTTTGTAACAGCAACGGGATGCCTTTAAGAAAGTTATTCCAAAACTGAGAGCCAAGCCGCCCCTTCTAAATTAAAGAAATATGATTATTTTTCACATACTTAGCACTAAAAAAATTAGCCCAGAGTGAGTCCTGCGTCAAAAGTTGCCAGCCAAACTTTAGAAACATAGCCTGTTGAACCTCACCAAGGTCCCTTACACCCACACCCTCCCTCTTCACACGGCACACACATTTTTTTCCAAGCCCTCCAATTCCTTTTCTTTTTCCCCTCCTCTTCACCCCAAAAGAAAGTGGCAAACATGCTAGTCAATTTCCTCTTCACTATTTTAGGCATGTGAACCACCAAAAGCAAATGAATAGGCATGCTAGTGAGAATGTGCCTCAAGATGATCAAACGACCACCTTGCGATAATAATCTATTTTTTCAACCCGCCAATTTTTTCGCAACTTTCTCCACAAGAGGATCAAAATGGGAAACTTTGAGCCTGCTATCAACTATAGGAGCTCCCAGGTAGGTGAAGGGGAACTGACCCTGAGAGAAACCAGTATCAGCCAATATTTCTCAAGTACGACTAGGCAGTAACCACTTAGACCAGAAAATAGCATACTTATCATAATTAATCTTTTGTCTCGACCAAGCCTCAAACGTACGGAAAATCTCCATCAAGGATCTAACCGTGCTTTTAGAAGCATTAGCAAAGATCACAATATCATCCGCATATAGGAGGTGAGACAATAATGGGGCACTAAAAGGTAGAGAAAATAGTTTAATTCTCCCCTCCCTCACCTTCTTGGATATAAGCCGAGATAAGACTTCCTGGACCAGGATAAAGAGATAGGGAGATAAAGAGTCACCTTGACGAAAACCCCTCTCAGATTTAAAGAAACATTTATATGAACCATTCATCATGACAGAAAACCAAGGAGTGGATACACAATTCCAAACGAGCTTGCATAAGTGATCAGGAATCCCAAATGAGTGAAGGACAAGAATCAGAAATCTCCAATCCACTCTATCATACACCTTGCTCATATCAACTTTCATGAGCAGATTGTCGCCTCTCGCCTTCTTATGTAGCAATTTAATAACTTCTTGTGTTAACGAAATATTCTAAAAAATATTGCGCCCCTTTACAAAGGCACCCTACTCTAGAGAAATAAGCTTGCCAAGGACGGGAGATAGGCGATTAACCAGTAATTTAGCAAAGACTTTGTAAATCACATTACATAGGCTTATCGGCCCAAACTTATCAAAACTCTTTGGATTGGTACCTTCGGGATCAACACAATAAAAGAAGAAGAGTAGAATCGAGGCAAACTTACACCTTGGAAAAAATCCTTCACCCCGACCATGACATCATGCTTAATTAAATCCCAACAAGCAATGTAAAAAGCAGACCCTAACCCGCCAGGACCAGGGCTAGAATCTGAAGAAATGGAAGCAAACACCTCTCTGACCTCAACTTCCGAAGGCTCTCTCATAAAAGCATCCCGATCACTATCCACAAAACATGGCTAAATGAGAGATGTCAAATCTGGAATTTTGCCATTCCTAGACTGACCAAGAAAATCCTCAAAATGCTGCACTGCCTCCTCATGAACTTGTTTCGGAGAAGAAAGATTGACATCTTCAGAAATTCGCATGGACTTGACGCTCGAGTTCCTACGTCTTTGAGCAATGATAGCATGAAAAAACTTAGAATTACGATCTCCCTCTTTAATCCATTTTTTCTTAGCCTCCTGAGTAAGCCGTGCATGTTCCTTCTGCATCCAGGAATCCAACTCAATCTTGGACTTCAACAATTCAGAATCTAACTGGTTAGAAAAGCCATTTTGAAAGCTTTCCTAAAAAAACTCAATCCGCTCTTCAAGTTCGTGGATACAGATATCCATCCTGCCAAAGGTATTTTTATTCCAAACACGGAGGATGACTTTCATCTTCTTAATCTTCCCAGCTAGAATAATCAGATTATTAGCACCTGGTGTCTCCACACACCAAGCCTCCTAAGCCACCCTGAGAAAATCCTCATGCAATAACCACATATTCTGAAAACAAAAGGGAACCAGACCATACCTTTGGAAGGAAGGCGTCAATTGGAGAAGAATGGGCGAGTGATCTGACGTACTTTGATTGAGAAGCCTGGCCTCAGCACCCCCACGCTTGACTGTAAAAGCATTATTGACCAAAATACGATCAAGCTTAGCCCATCTACGAGTTAGACCCTGTTGCCCATTACACCAAGCGAATTGTGTACCAGAAGGGTTCCACTCTATTAGACCACAATTGGCAATGCAATTATTAAATTCACTCATAGCCAAACAGGATCTCGAGTTCCCACCCCTTCATTCAGAGTCAACACAAATAATGTTAAAATCTCCCATTACAACCCATGGAATACCCGTGCAAGTTATACTGCTCAAATGATCCCATAACTCACAACGCTCAATCATCGAACATTTGGCAGAAATGAAAGAAGGCATGATAGCCTCCCCATTAAGAGAGAACAAACCTGTGAAGGATTGATTAGTCATAGCTACCAAGTCCATGTCAATCTCCTCTTTCCAACAAAGCCAAATTTTGCCTCCCACTTCCATATTGGAAGTGAACCTGTGAAACCCAATACAAAGCACCCACTTTTGAATTTTCTTAACCGCCTGAAAAGGCTTAGATATCGCCAAAATCAAAATATTCATCTTATTGATCAAACAACGTAACCTCTCTATTGGAAGTGCCGAACCCACGGACATTCCAAACTACAATATTATCAAATATTAGCAAAGTTTTTTTTGGGGGGGGGGGGGGGGGGGCCTTAGCCCTCTTAGATCTCCTCGACTCAATAGTTCTTTCTTTATTGGATCCTCCCTCCCCTATCCGCGAGGCACCAAGGTCTGAAGGATAATCTCTATTAGCATCACCCACCGGTAATATTGGAACATTTAATGGATCCTCCTCGACTCAATAGTTCTTTCTTTATTGGATCCTCCCTCCCCTATCCGCGAGGCACCAAGGTCTGAAGGATAATCTCTATTAGCATCACCCACCGGTAATATTGGAACATTTAATGGATCCTCCTCGACTCAATAGTTCTTTCTTTATTGGATCCTCCCTCCCCTATCCGCGAGGCACCAAGGTCTGAAGGATAATCTCTATTAGCATCACCCACCGGTAATATTGGAACATTTAATGGATCCTCCTCGACTCAATAGTTCTTTCTTTATTGGATCCTCCCTCCCCTATCCGCGAGGCACCAAGGTCTGAAGGATAATCTCTATTAGCATCACCCACCGGTAATATTGGAACATTTAATGGATCCTCCTCGACTCAATAGTTCTTTCTTTATTGGATCCTCCCTCCCCTATCCGCGAGGCACCAAGGTCTGAAGGATAATCTCTATTAGCATCACCCACCGGTAATATTGGAACATTTAATGGATCCTCCTCGACTCAATAGTTCTTTCTTTATTGGATCCTCCCTCCCCTATCCGCGAGGCACCAAGGTCTGAAGGATAATCTCTATTAGCATCACCCACCGGTAATATTGGAACATTTAATGGATCCTCCTCGACTCAATAGTTCTTTCTTTATTGGATCCTCCCTCCCCTATCCGCGAGGCACCAAGGTCTGAAGGATAATCTCTATTAGCATCACCCACCGGTAATATTGGAACATTTAATGGATCCTCCTCGACTCAATAGTTCTTTCTTTATTGGATCCTCCCTCCCCTATCCGCGAGGCACCAAGGTCTGAAGGATAATCTCTATTAGCATCACCCACCGGTAATATTGGAACATTTAATGGATCCTCCTCGACTCAATAGTTCTTTCTTTATTGGATCCTCCCTCCCCTATCCGCGAGGCACCAAGGTCTGAAGGATAATCTCTATTAGCATCACCCACCGGTAATATTGGAACATTTAATGGATCCTCCTCGACTCAATAGTTCTTTCTTTATTGGATCCTCCCTCCCCTATCCGCGAGGCACCAAGGTCTGAAGGATAATCTCTATTAGCATCACCCACCGGTAATATTGGAACATTTAATGGATCCTCCTCGACTCAATAGTTCTTTCTTTATTGGATCCTCCCTCCCCTATCCGCGAGGCACCAAGGTCTGAAGGATAATCTCTATTAGCATCACCCACCGGTAATATTGGAACATTTAATGGATCCTCCTCGACTCAATAGTTCTTTCTTTATTGGATCCTCCCTCCCCTATCCGCGAGGCACCAAGGTCTGAAGGATAATCTCTATTAGCATCACCCACCGGTAATATTGGAACATTTAATGGATCCTCCTCGACTCAATAGTTCTTTCTTTATTGGATCCTCCCTCCCCTATCCGCGAGGCACCAAGGTCTGAAGGATAATCTCTATTAGCATCACCCACCGGTAATATTGGAACATTTAATGGATCCTCCTCGACTCAATAGTTCTTTCTTTATTGGATCCTCCCTCCCCTATCCGCGAGGCACCAAGGTCTGAAGGATAATCTCTATTAGCATCACCCACCGGTAATATTGGAACATTTAATGGATCCTCCTCGACTCAATAGTTCTTTCTTTATTGGATCCTCCCTCCCCTATCCGCGAGGCACCAAGGTCTGAAGGATAATCTCTATTAGCATCACCCACCGGTAATATTGGAACATTTAATGGATCCTCCTCGACTCAATAGTTCTTTCTTTATTGGATCCTCCCTCCCCTATCCGCGAGGCACCAAGGTCTGAAGGATAATCTCTATTAGCATCACCCACCGGTAATATTGGAACATTTAATGGATCCTCCTCGACTCAATAGTTCTTTCTTTATTGGATCCTCCCTCCCCTATCCGCGAGGCACCAAGGTCTGAAGGATAATCTCTATTAGCATCACCCACCGGTAATATTGGAACATTTAATGGATCCTCCTCGACTCAATAGTTCTTTCTTTATTGGATCCTCCCTCCCCTATCCGCGAGGCACCAAGGTCTGAAGGATAATCTCTATTAGCATCACCCACCGGTAATATTGGAACATTTAATGGATCCTCCTCGACTCAATAGTTCTTTCTTTATTGGATCCTCCCTCCCCTATCCGCGAGGCACCAAGGTCTGAAGGATAATCTCTATTAGCATCACCCACCGGTAATATTGGAACATTTAATGGATCCTCCTCGACTCAATAGTTCTTTCTTTATTGGATCCTCCCTCCCCTATCCGCGAGGCACCAAGGTCTGAAGGATAATCTCTATTAGCATCACCCACCGGTAATATTGGAACATTTAATGGATCCTCCTCGACTCAATAGTTCTTTCTTTATTGGATCCTCCCTCCCCTATCCGCGAGGCACCAAGGTCTGAAGGATAATCTCTATTAGCATCACCCACCGGTAATATTGGAACATTTAATGGATCCTCCTCGACTCAATAGTTCTTTCTTTATTGGATCCTCCCTCCCCTATCCGCGAGGCACCAAGGTCTGAAGGATAATCTCTATTAGCATCACCCACCGGTAATATTGGAACATTTAATGGATCCTCCTCGACTCAATAGTTCTTTCTTTATTGGATCCTCCCTCCCCTATCCGCGAGGCACCAAGGTCTGAAGGATAATCTCTATTAGCATCACCCACCGGTAATATTGGAACATTTAATGGATCCTCCTCGACTCAATAGTTCTTTCTTTATTGGATCCTCCCTCCCCTATCCGCGAGGCACCAAGGTCTGAAGGATAATCTCTATTAGCATCACCCACCGGTAATATTGGAACATTTAATGGATCCTCCTCGACTCAATAGTTCTTTCTTTATTGGATCCTCCCTCCCCTATCCGCGAGGCACCAAGGTCTGAAGGATAATCTCTATTAGCATCACCCACCGGTAATATTGGAACATTTAATGGATCCTCCTCGACTCAATAGTTCTTTCTTTATTGGATACTCCCTCCCCTATCCGCGAGTCACCAAGGTCTGAAGTATAATCTCTATTAGCATCAACCACCGGTAATATTGGAACATTTGAGAAAAATAACTATGAAAGAAACCTATTTCTTTGTGGACCGCCACTAGATAAAAGCTGTAGCAAAGGAAATGAGTCAGATCCAACACCAACCCAATCTTCAAATGAAAGTGATGGAAAATGGTATGAAATAGATCCTATGGTCTTCCATACAAGCTTCTAGGTATCTTACATCATTTTCTTCTTTAGCATTACAAGTCTTCTTTATATTAGCCCTTGTTGGCTACAAAGATGCTCCAACTTAATGGAAGATCTTATATACTCTTGTTATTATTTTGCTTTTGATACCTCAAAAAGGTTGTCAAATTGCTTTCGACATCGTTAATGATAGTAATAATGGTCAGTTATCTATGAATTTGGTTTTGAATAATTAGTTATTGGGCTTAAATAAGAAAGAGATGTTCCCTTAAACTTGTTATTCTATTTGATTATGGAGATTGTTTTCCATATTTGGGAATTCTTCATTCTATGTGAATCAAGAATAAATAAATCAAGTATAAATTAAAACAATTAAGAAGTTGTTCCCAAATATATGAATCGTATCTAACAGCAACATAGTGCTCGAATGAAAGTACCACAAAATTGTATGAAGTAAATCGAGGGTTTTCCTTAAATGCTTCTTGGTATCTTAAGCCACGTTCTTTTTCGGTGTGAGTAGTCATCTTTATATTAATCCTTACTCGCAATAAAATGCTACAATGTAATTGTATACATTGTAATATTGGAACATTTAATGGATACTCCTCGACTCAATAGTTCTTTCTTTATTGGATACTCCCTCCCCTATCCGCGAGTCACCAAGGTCTGAAGTATAATCTCTATTAGCATCAACCACCGGTAATATTGGAACATTTGAGAAAAATAACTATGAAAGAAACCTATTTCTTTGTGGACCGCCACTAGATAAAAGCTGTAGCAAAGGAAATGAGTCAGATCCAACACCAACCCAATCTTCAAATGAAAGTGATGGAAAATGGTATGAAATAGATCCTATGGTCTTCCATACAAGCTTCTAGGTATCTTACATCATTTTCTTCTTTAGCATTACAAGTCTTCTTTATATTAGCCCTTGTTGGCTACAAAGATGCTCCAACTTAATGGAAGATCTTATATACTCTTGTTATTATTTTGCTTTTGATACCTCAAAAAGGTTGTCAAATTGCTTTCGACATCGTTAATGATAGTAATAATGGTCAGTTATCTATGAATTTGGTTTTGAATAATTAGTTATTGGGCTTAAATAAGAAAGAGATGTTCCCTTAAACTTGTTATTCTATTTGATTATGGAGATTGTTTTCCATATTTGGGAATTCTTCATTCTATGTGAATCAAGAATAAATAAATCAAGTATAAATTAAAACAATTAAGAAGTTGTTCCCAAATATATGAATCGTATCTAACAGCAACATAGTGCTCGAATGAAAGTACCACAAAATTGTATGAAGTAAATCGAGGGTTTTCCTTAAATGCTTCTTGGTATCTTAAGCCACGTTCTTTTTCGGTGTGAGTAGTCATCTTTATATTAATCCTTACTCGCAATAAAATGCTACAATGTAATTGTATACATTGTAATATTGGAACATTTAATGGATACTCCTCGACTCAATAGTTCTTTCTTTATTGGATACTCCCTCCCCTATCCGCGAGTCACCAAGGTCTGAAGTATAATCTCTATTAGCATCAACCACCGGTAATATTGGAACATTTGAGAAAAATAACTATGAAAGAAACCTATTTCTTTGTGGACCGCCACTAGATAAAAGCTGTAGCAAAGGAAATGAGTCAGATCCAACACCAACCCAATCTTCAAATGAAAGTGATGGAAAATGGTATGAAATAGATCCTATGGTCTTCCATACAAGCTTCTAGGTATCTTACATCATTTTCTTCTTTAGCATTACAAGTCTTCTTTATATTAGCCCTTGTTGGCTACAAAGATGCTCCAACTTAATGGAAGATCTTATATACTCTTGTTATTATTTTGCTTTTGATACCTCAAAAAGGTTGTCAAATTGCTTTCGACATCGTTAATGATAGTAATAATGGTCAGTTATCTATGAATTTGGTTTTGAATAATTAGTTATTGGGCTTAAATAAGAAAGAGATGTTCCCTTAAACTTGTTATTCTATTTGATTATGGAGATTGTTTTCCATATTTGGGAATTCTTCATTCTATGTGAATCAAGAATAAATAAATCAAGTATAAATTAAAACAATTAAGAAGTTGTTCCCAAATATATGAATCGTATCTAACAGCAACATAGTGCTCGAATGAAAGTACCACAAAATTGTATGAAGTAAATCGAGGGTTTTCCTTAAATGCTTCTTGGTATCTTAAGCCACGTTCTTTTTCGGTGTGAGTAGTCATCTTTATATTAATCCTTACTCGCAATAAAATGCTACAATGTAATTGAGGATCTTATATACTCATATTGCTATTATATTTTTAATTTTCTTAAAAAGGTCGTCTCAATATGTCATTAGATGGATTTTCCATAGAAATGTCATGATAGTGATAACAACTTGTTGTGTATGCATTTGATTATGAACATTATTTATTGTGATCAAATATGAAACTTGGTGTTCAATTACATTTTTCATTCTATTTGATGACGGATAGTTTTTTCTTTATAACTAGTCCTTTGAACCAATTCCATTACTTTAGTGACGGAAAAAATGGTGACCAAACCTATCATGATTGAGACTGTTCGAGGTTGACCTAACTGAGCCAAAATCTCTATTCGAACCAATCCATCTTGGACCTAATCCCAAATCTCTTGGTGGAGGATTGGTCTGCTTTCACTACAAGCTAGAGATATGATCATCTACAATGAAGTTTTTTACGATGATAATTTCATTATAAATAATGGGTATTTGCAATGATTCTTTTTATCCTTGCAAAAGAAACTTCATTTGCTATAAAAATAACGAGTTTTTCCAATGAAAATCAACTCCATGTAAATAATCTAGCTAATAGTTGGAACAAAATATGATTATTTCCAACAAAATTTGTTCCTCACTACAAGAAAAATGGTCTTTTGCGGTGATTTAAGTATTGTTGGAAAAACAAATCGCCGCAATAAGTTATTAATTCCAGCGATTTAATGTTGCCACGGACTTTTAACATCAAGTTTCAAAACTGGTCTTTTGCAGCGATTTTTTCAAAATTCGCCGCAATACAAAAAACACATCATCAAGTTGAGAAATGGCCTTTTGCAGCCGTTTTTCACTCTTTGAGATGGAAAAATTTGCTGCAAAATGTGAAAAACTTGTTCCGGTGATAAGTGGCCCAATGGAATTAGGGGTGGCAATACGTGATACGACCCGTTAACCCAATACGAATACGACACGATAAAAGCGGGTTAGAGTTTAGTTTTAATGGGTTCGGGTCAAAACCGGTTGACCTGTTAAGACATGATTGCTTAACGGGTTGATAACAGGTCAACCCGTTATACCTAAAAATAAAATTGTTGGGATTTTAATTTCTATATTTTTATTGTTTGGATTGTAATTTTGGACTTGTAGTTAGTTTTATATTTTTTTCTAGATATTGTGATTTTAACATTTATATAAAATTATGCTAAATTTAATTAAGTCAAACGGGTTAATTTCGAGTCTGTTCAACCGATTTATATAAACGGGTCATAACAGGTTGACACGACACAACCCGTTATGTTAACGGGTCGTGTTAGGATTTGAGATTTTGACACGATAAGCTTAACGGATCGGATTAGGGTTGACTTATATAGTATAATATACATGTTTTGATACGATACGAACACGACCCGTTAACACGATTTGACACCCAGATGGAATTGGTGTCTTTTTTTATGAGCAAATCACTCAGGCGCCAAAACGTAACGCACCAAAATGCCCTTTCCCCCAAACACCATTTCACATTTCGCTCATCTTGAGAAATCCTGCCCGTGTCGCCCTCTCTAGTCTTTCGTCGCCCAGCATCAAGTGATCTTTGAAATCATCGTCGCCATCCCTCTCGTCTCCCAGCACCCAGTCTTTGAAATCACCGTCGCGAACTCGCTTCCACCCTCCCCCTCCCTTCGAAGCATTTCTTTCCTCCCCCATCAGAGTCGTCGAAGCCTTAGCCCGATCCCTAACCCCATTCCTCGAAATCCATTGAAGCCCCAACATATGAAGCTTCATCAACCACGACTCTAGGTAGTGTTTATTTAATCAGTGTGTTTAGTTTCTTTATTTTCTTGCTTGCATTTTTGTGTTCTTTTTTTGGGTGCCAAAACTCCTTATCTTCTCGATTTTTAGAAAACCCAATTCCTTAAGCTGTTGTTTTCTTAGTTTGCCTGAGTTCTTGTTTGCTTGAATTTGTGTATTTTGTGATATGTATCTAGTTCGTAGGAGTTGTATTTTACAATACCTTCATTTTTAGATTGCTATGTAAGTTTAAGAACTAGGCCCTGTCCATCACCTACCAATGAAAATTATATGGTGTTCTCACATTTATGTATTTTACAATACCTTGATTTTTGCCTATCTCTGATTCAAATCAGAAGTGATGCTTTAATTTCGCCGAACATGCAGTGAACGAAAAATCGACGAAAATGGGCAACTGTGGCGATTTTTGGGAGTTTTTGCGATGATTTTGAGTGCTGAAAAAATCCTGATTTCTTGTAGTGCCTACAAATAAGCATTATAATTGCAATAAAAGTTTCCGTGACAAATACTAAAAAGTTAATTAGTTAATTGCAAGGTTATTTTTTAAGGTATTAGCAATGAAAAATTTTCGTTGGATTTTATACTCAGTGACAACATGATCTGGACTTTCGTCTCAAACTACTTGATATTGCCAACTACAATATTTCTTGTTGCAAATTGTTTTATTACCAACAAGTTTATTTTCCTTGCAATTAAAAATATTTGCAAGAAAATTTGGGCCTTTTCTAATCTCATAATTAATGGTTGTTTTCAGTTATGCAACAACGAAATTCATAACAGCTAAAGCATTTAGAAAGAAATGAACATGCATGGGCGTGTCATCAGATTTAGTACTGATGAAGGCATCCTCGTGTTAATGGTTTTTGTTCAAACTGGTGTCGTTGATTGGAGGAAGAGAGAATTGTTCTGCTTCACTTCACGTCGTCATGTCTTAAATGCATCCCTTAAACTTTTTCAGATCACCAACTTCTTCCTTCATGGGTTGACCATGGCTGCGTTTGGAACATGGAGGCAGTTGAGCTCATTTGAGTTGAGTTCAAATTTAAGCCTAACCCAACATCCAAACACAACTCACAAATCACTAAAACATCACTAAATTCAAGACCTCTTTACACGCGGGATCCACAACCTTTTTCAACTCAAGACCTCTTTACACGCGGGACCCACGGCCTTTTTTAACTTCCCATAAATATATCTAAACTCATATTAACAACCAAACACATCTAAACTCATCTTAGGTGGGCCCCATAAAACTCACTTTACCATCTCAACTGATCACTATTATTTATAAATAACTCAACTCATCTTAACTCAGCTCAACATCTAAATGCAATCTTAAAGAGTGATTGATATGGGTGGGAGCAGGTCAAGTGAAAGTCCACCACAGGTCATGTGATATAATTGTCCCTCAATAATTTTTTTTTTTGGTAGAAGGAGGAAGGTACCCCTAGGCTTTATTGATAAACCTTCACATATGGTGGATGAATACCGTGGATACTAAACTTCAATGAAAGAAACTTATTATCAAAGAATAACAACCAATAAACAAACAACAATCAATAAACTCTACAAAACCAAGAAAAAAAGACTACCCTCATCCATACAAAAATTAAGCATTAGGGATGTAAGGAAGCCCAAGCTTATCTGTCTTCAAAAGACCACTTAATCTCCAAGGCAGCTCTGCAAAAGAATTCCAATTTGAAGTGCAACCCTCTAAGGCCATTCTCGCCAACATGTTTGCTGGGCCATTCCCTTCTCTATACACGTGTGATATAGTTATTATCATTCCATTCATCATCTCTTGCACCTCCTCCCAAAACTCTTCAACATACCAGAGTCCAAATAGTGATTTTCGCATCTAGTTTACAATAGTAATGGAATCAAGCTCTAGGTCTAAGTTATTAATGCCCATACCTTTTGCTATTTTAAGGCCATGAAAGACACCTATAAATTCTGCAAAGGAGCTAGTGCCTTGTCCTATTGAAATCGAAAAAGCTGTTAGCAACTTCCTATTAGAATCATGAATAAGACCCCCTGCCCCTGCTGCGCCCAAATTTCCTCTACTACTGCCATCCGAATTTAGTTTATACTGCCCTACATTTGGTCGACACCATCGAACTAACGGCATATTTTTCTTTTTTCCAGCTTCAGAAGGAATATTCCACCCCTTTAGAATCAACTCATCTCGTCCCAACAATAGATTTCCCGCCTTGAGTTTTTCTCCAATCTTTGCCACCCAGAATTTTATACTCTTCCACACCTGTTCAGCAGATTTTTCTATCCCTTCCATCCATGCCTTACACCTCCTAATCCACAACCTCCATGTAAGAATGAAAGGTAATAAACCCATCATATTCCCCATGGTGGTCGATTTTTTTGCTCTATTATACCAGTTTGTAACAGTCTCTCGCCAAGTCCAGCCATCCCTCACTGTCATGCCTACCTGATGAGCACACATCTTCCAAATATTCCTCGCAAACTCACCTTCGGCTAGTACATGACTCTAATCCTCATAAGCTCCATTTTTACAATAATTGCATTTTGAGACAATTTGAATACCCACCTTTCTCACCTTATCATCCACACTCAAAGCACTATTGAGTCCCTTCCACATAGTTACCGCCATAAATTTGGGAAGACTAGAATGCCATACCCAATTAGCCCACAATATTCTAGGCATTTTTACCCGTATCATTTTCCAAGCACTCTTAGTGCTAAACTTTCCATCTAAATTAGGCATCCAAATGAGAACATCAGCACCAGATTTCTTGCCCCTCAAAGTTTGCATTATCCCCTCCATATGATCCGGTCCAACCAGTCGACTAATAGATTCAAAGTCCCATCGATCCTCCACCAATAATTCCGTCAATCTCAAATTTGAATTGCTCACTATATCATAGTGTACATTCAGGGCACCACTCTCCAGCCATTTATCATGCCAAAAGAACGCATCTCCAGACTTTATTTTCCATTTAGCATGTTTAATGACATCTGGGATACAGCCAATAACCATTTTCCAAAACCTCGATCCCGATGAAGGATTAACCAAAGAAATAGGAGAATTTTTAACATACCTTGCGTTGAAGGATTGAGCCCATAAAGAATCATCTGTAAGAAGTTTCCAAGCAAATTTCATATGCATAGATTTTCTGATATCCTCCAGATTTCGCATCCCTATTCCACCTTCTTTTTTTGGTTTGCTAACTACCTCCCATGGCCTCCAATGTTTCTTCGATTTTCCTTCATGAAGACCCCAAAAGAAATTGCTAAATAGTCTGTGTTCATCTTGCTCAAAATTGACTTTGGGACCTGCAGAATTGACTTTGCTAAATAGTCCCTCGATAGTTTAAAGCAAGATCTTCCTTATCATCATTAAGATATGCTAATGAGTTTTCAAATATATTTTACATTAACTTATTTATTCTTTCTCTTTATATCATTTCAATAAGTATATCTAATTACATCCTGATCTAAAACTACCAACAAATAATTCGCAATATCTTCAGGATTTTTAATATTTGCAACTTTAGAGTACCCTTTGTTTTATGGTATCAAGACTTAACTAATTATATCCACAAGAATCAATCATCTAGTTGCGTTGGAATGAATCCAAATAATTAATTAAGGTTTTTGTGATGTACGTAGGTCCAATACTAAACAACATATCACTAGTATGTAAGCTGTATATCCTCTTTGTTGTTTCATATGATTGAGTCTTTTGGCTTATGTTTTTAACTTCATTAATTTTCTGTTTTGGTCTCTTCACGTAATCTAATATGAATTCTTTTCTTTTTGTTTTCTTTAATTTCTCTATGGATCGAGGCTTGATCTCCTTCTCCTCAAGGCTGTCGTATAAGGCAGGCTCTTATTTCCTTTTCTTTTTCTTTATCTTTTTTCACTCAGCATGAAGTGATAATTAACACAATCTCTTTTAAACAATCATGTTTTAAATAAAGGATATTTTTTAAAAATAATTCAAAAATTAATTATGAAAGTGTACTTGTTTTACAAAATTACTCCAATTTATAGTGTAGTTATGAAAAAAATTGTATATCTATCATTACATTGAAAAAGATGTAATTGAAAAGTAACTTCTGATTATATCATCTCATAGTTTACGCGGATTTTGTTGAAAGTGAAAATGGAAGTCGAAATAAAGCCACAATATGGAGAAAATCCGATTCTCATTGATATGTCTTTGATACAAGAGCTATTGTTATATATATATATATATATATTACAAAAAGCAGAAAAGAAAAGTTCTAAACTTTTAATCTCCTGTTTAGTTACAAGTAATTGATTGCAGCTTTATGGACAACATGGTTTAGGCAGTGCTTTACATGTTGATTTCCTGACATTGCTTTGTGTGTAGCCATGTATTTCACATATGAATCCCTTGCTTTTCTATTACAATACCTTCTTCTTTTGCTGCTGCTTTTTACTTCTCTTTTGATGTAGTGTGCTTTATTTTAACTTTTGTTGCTGCATGTATTTCTTGGTCATTGCAAAGTACTTCATATCTGCTTTTGCTGCTGCATACATTTCTTTGTGTGCTGTAGCTTTGTTGCTTAGTGTCCTCATGTCCTTTTTGCTTGCAATCATCATTCTCTTTATGTTTTATTTCATGAGACTCCCCCTCAAGATGGGCATAGATCTTTAGGATTCCCATCTTGGACAATAAAACATAAAAAATAGAAGATGATAAAGCCTTAGTGAGAATGTCTGCCAATTGGAACTTTGAGGCAATGTGGACAGAAGTGATGACTCCAGCTAGGACATTTTCTTGAACAAAATGGCTGTCCAGCTCTATGTGTTTAGTTCTTTCATGGAAGATAGGATTCCTTGTGATGTGGATGGCTGCTTGGTTATCATAGAATAGGAGAGATTGTTCATGATTGATGTTGAATTTTCTTAACTGACCAAGAAGCCATATGATTTTACAACTTGTGGTAGCTAATGCCCTATATTCTACCTCAGCTGAAGACTAGAGACAGTTACTTGTTTCTTTGATTTCAACTTATCAATGAGTCTCCAATGAGCACACAAAAACCTGTGATAAACCTCCTGGTCTTGGGACAAGCAGCCCAATCAGAGTCACTATATGCCTTTAAGTGTAAAGATGATCTTAATGACAAGAAAATGCCCTGACCTATGGATCCTTTGAGATATCTGAGAACTCTATAGGCTGAGTGCATGAGTTTGTGAAGGCTTCTCCATAAATTGGCTTAGAACATTCACAGCATAAGTGATGTATGGCTTGGTAATTGTTAAATAAATGAGCCTTCCAATGAGTCTTCTGTAGGCTGTGGGGTCTTGTAGAATCTCATTTGCGGTATGGCTGAACTTGTGGTTGAACTCAATAGGTGTAGAGCTTGTTTTGGTGCCAAGTAAACCTGCATCTTCCAAGATTTCGAGGGTATACTTTCTTTGACAGATATTGATTCCAGAAGATGACTTTTCAAACTCTAGGCCTAGGAAATATTTGAGGGGTCCAAGGTCTTTGAGTTTGAACTTGTTGTAAAGGTAAACTTTAAGTGAATCAATTTCATCTCGAGAATTACCACTCACTATGATATCATCCACATACACTAGGAGTACTATGAACCCTTTTTGACTAACTTTAGTAAATAAAGAATAGTCAGATTTAGATTGCTGAAATCCAATAGAAGTGAGTGAGTTGGAAAATTTTGAAAACTATTGCCTTGATGCTTGTTTAAGTCCATAGAATGACTTATTCAGTTTGCATACTAATATCTCCCCCTCAATTTGCTCTCTGTGAATGCGATAACCATGTGGCATTTTCATATAAATTTCCTCATTGAGATCCCCATGTAAAAAGATATTATGAACATCCATTTGAGATAAGAACCCGTTTTGAATAGATGCAGACACGAACTGTGGTGGGTTTAGCCACTAGACTGAATGTCTCTTGGAAATCAAAACCTTCTCTGAGCATACCCCTTGGCTACAAGTCTAGCTTGTGTCTTTCAAAACAACCATCAGATTTGAGCTTTACTTTGTAGACATATTTACAACTAATGGCAATTTTGTTGGGGGGAGGGAGGTAATAGTCCAAGTGTTATTTTCCTTTAAGGCACTGAGTTTAGCTTGCATTGTATCTTGCCAATGTTTAAATTTCACAGCTTCACTATAGGAGTTAGGTTCAGAAAATAGGGAGAGGGAAACAAAAAAGGATTGGTGAGACAGGGAGAGGTGTTTGTAGGTGAGGTGATGATTGAGTGGATGAAATGTGGAGGATGCATTGAAAGGTAGAGATTCTGCTATCTAGCAATGGTATTGTTGGAAATAGGCATGTTGATGCCTATCTCTGGGGGACCTTCGAGGAGGTGGATCAGGAGATGAGGTGGCATGTAGATCATCAAGATGAGGTGAAGGTAGAGGTGGATCAAAAGAGGTAGCAAGTAGAGGCATTTCAAGAGGAGATGGTTGAGATTGGAGAGTAGAATTGGATGTATTAAGATTGTAGCTCATTAAGAGGAGGTGGAAAGTAGTTATCTGGTGGTGGAGGAGGTAAAACCAGATTATGAGGGAAGGAGGAGTGAGTGTCTAAAGAGGAATGAGAGGTGGGAATGGAGGTGGAGGAGTGGAATGGGAAGACAGATTCATGGAAGATTACATCTTTAGAAATAAAGGTGGAATGAGTCTCTATGCCATAGAGCTTGTAACCTTTCATGTTTGCAGGGTATCCTAGGAAAATGCAAGGCCTGGCTCGAGGTTCAAACTTGGTTTTGTGGTGCTTAGGAGTGCTAGCATAACTTAGGTAGCCAAAGACTCGAAGATGAGCATAGGAGGGTGGTGATGAAAAGAGCCTTTCATAAGGAGGGAGATTGGTTAGAAAGGAGGGGTGTAGGAATCCTATTGATGATGTATGCTGCAATTAAGATGGCATCTCCCCAAAAAGGAATAGGTAATCCAGCTTAAAAGATGAGTGCTCTAGCAACATTCAAGAGATGCTGGTGTTTCCTCTCAACAACACCATTCTGTTGAGGGGTATATACACATGTTTTTTGGTGAATGATGCCATGGACTTTATAAAAATCAGCCATCTAGAATTCATGACCATTGTCAGCTTTGATTTTCTTAACTGTGCTATTGAATTGAGTGTGTATGAGCTGAAAGAATGATTGTAGGATAGGCCTTGTGTCTGATTTCAATTTCATTAAAAAAACCCAAGTGATTCTTGAATAATCATCCACAATGGTTAAGAAGTAATGAAAACGTTGAATTAATGCTTGAGAATAAGGGCCACGTATATTACAATGGATTAAGTCAAAAGGAAATGAACTAATGGATACACTTGGAAGAAAAGGAAGATGTTTCTGCTTGGCCAAAGGACAGATTTTACAATGAGATAGGTCCTTGGACTTTACATTAGGAACAAGAGAATGAATTAAATTCATTCTTTGTGAAGATAAATGTCCTAACTAAATTGCCATAGGTCAAAATATTGTTGCAGAGTTGCTTGGTTGACTCGAATTTGATTGGAAAAAGTTAAAGAAGGGTTGATGTTGTTGTCATGAGAAGGAGGCAGCAGATAATAGAGGCCAACATGAACCTTAGCAAGTCCAATCGTCATCCATGAAGAGAAGACCTGAATGAAGCAAAGATCTTTTAAGAAAAACAGACATGTATTTGGTTTTTGAGTGAGCTTGCTAACTGAGATGAGGTTGAAAGTGAATGAGGGTACACATAAGACATCAGTTAGTGATAGTGAATCTGATAGCTTAACAGTGCCTATGGGTGTGACTTGAGCCCTTGTACCATTTGGGAGTTGCACAAAAGCTTGTATGCAAGAAGAGGGATTGTCAAAGAAGGAGGTGGAGCACACCATGTGATCAGTGGCTCCTATGTCCAGGATCCATGGTGTGTTATAAATATCAGAGTGCTTATGTTGGGAAGATGAACTGTGTTTGCATTGATTCATAGTACTGAGATGAGAGTGATCATCAGGTATGGAAAGAGTGGAGAGGCAGTGATGATTACCTGCTAAGTTTGAGTAAGGTATGGTCAAGGAGCTAGTTTTAGTAGTGTCTGGTTTGGCAGGAGTAGGTGTAGGCAGAATTGGCTTGGTTTGTCCCAAGTTCATCTGAGGAAATTGAGCATTGACAAGAGCCATGAGGTGTTGTTCTTGTGCTTGAGAGAGGTTCAGTTAAGAGCCATTTGGAGCAGGTACTTCCTTAGGTGAAGTGGTAATCTGTCCAGTGACTTGATTTGCATAATATGGAGCAGCAGAGGTATTTCCAAACTTGGTTTTCGTAAACTTAAAGTTTGGTGGGAAGCCTACTAACTTGTAGCACTTATCTTTTGTATGTCCCACCTTACCACAGTGGTGACAAACCAGGTCTGATTTTTCCCTTTTCTTTGAGAAGTTTTGGTAGGCAAGAAGGGCAGAAGGTTCTGAGATGGGCTAGGCTGTATTCCTTTCTTGTCTGTCTTTCCTCTTGCAAAATTAGTGAAAAAGTTTTGTCTAATGAAGGTAAGGGACTTAGCAAAATGATATGTCCCCTCACAGAATCATAGCTATCATTTAAGCCCTTTAAAAACTTAAAAACATAATCCCCTTGTTGAACCTCACCAACAATTTTTAAAGCATCACAAGTACACTTTCCACAAGAACAACAAGGAAGAGGTCTGTAACTGTGTAATTCTTCCCAAATAGCATTAAGTTGTGTTAATAATCACTTACAGAGAGATTTCCTTGAACAATTCTATTGAGCTTGTGTTGGAGGTGATTAATTCGAGCTTCATCAGGTTGAGCAAATCTTTCCTTAAGTTTGTCCCAAACCTATTTAGCTGAGGTCATGAAAAATACATTAGATGCAATATCCTTCGAAACATAATTTAGGATCCAAGCAAGTTATATATTGTTGCATCTTAGCCATGACACATATGAGGGATTTGACAACTCAGGAGTAGAAATGGAGCCATCCAAGAAGCCTAACTTGTTCTTGATTGAAATGAAAAGTAACAATGATCTGCTCCAAGATATGTAATTTGAACCAGTTAATGGAGGTGAGACAATGACAGTGTTTGCATAGTCACTATGATATAAGAAGAAGGGACTGCTTGTGTTCTCAGCAAGAGAAGTAGGAGAAGAAGAAGAGGAGGATTTCATGGCTTAGAAAATGAAGTTGGTTTGAAAAACTTAGGCAAACATAGCAGGACAACTGGCCTGCTCTGATACCATGTTGAAAGGGAAAATGGAAGCCGAAATATATATTACAAAAACCAAAAAAGAAAAGTTCTAAAAACTAACTTTTAATCTCCTGTTTAGTTACAAGTAATCGACTGCAGTTTTATGGATAGCATGGTTTAGGCAGTGCTTTACATGTTGATTTCCTGACATTACTTTGTGTGCAGCCATGTATTTCACATATGATCCCTTACTTTTCTGTGACAATACCTTCTTCTTTTGCTGCTGTTTTTTACTTCTCTTCTAATGCAGTGTGCTTTATTTTAACTTTTGCTGCTGCATGTATTTCTTGGTCATTGCAGAGGACGTCATATCTACTTTTGTTGTTGCATACATTTCCTTGTGTGTTGTAGCTTTGTTGCTTAGCGTCCTCATGTCTATCTTGCTTGCAATCATCCTTCTCTTTATGTTTTATTTTGTGAGAGATTTAAAGTATAGATTTACTATAAAATAATAAATAAATTTCTTTTACCTTTTTCTTACTATTTTTTTTTTGTGGGACTGTGGGGTAGGGCAGAACCAACTGCACTGCATCTCTGTGCTTACAATACTAATTAAAATAAAGATTCTTTACAATTTTTTTTTATCTACAATATATCACTCTTAATAATTAAAGAGAGATCCAAATAGACTACTTTTGCTGAGATTAAGCAAAAAGTTTGGTTAAAGCTTCAAGGCTGGAAAGGTCAAATGTTCTCTCAAGGGGGTAAGGAGGTACTTCTTAAGGCTGTGGCTCTTGCCATTCACTCCTATGCAATGAGTTGTTTGAAACTCCCTTCTAAACTTTGTGTTGATATTGAGAGTTTGATGGTCAAATATTGGTGGGGGCAAAAAAATGAAGAGATGAAAATTCATTGGGTTAGCTAGCACAATATGTGTAGCCCTAAAGCTGTTGGGGGTCTAGGCTACAAAGAATTGGAAACTTTTAACATGGCATTGCTGGCTAAACAGGGGTGGAGGTTGCTGCAACACAAGGACGCTCTTTTCCATAAAATCTATAGTGCAAGGTACTTTCCAACTTGCAACCTGCTCGAGGCCTCTCTTGGTAACTCTCCCTCTTATGCATGGAGAGGAATATGGGAGGCTAAGAATCTGCTCTTAAAAGGTGGGAGATGGAATATAGGGAATGGAAAAAAAATATACACATCCTAGATGATGTATGGCTGCCTGGTTTTAGAGAGTTGAGAAAGGAAGTCATGGTTCACAATCCTCAACAGGCTGGGATGACTGAGGAACTGGAGGGACAAGTTGCTTCTCTATTGACTACAATACTCAGTGGTGGAACCTTTCTAAGGTTAGATATCTCTTCAATCCAAAAATTACAAAGGCAATATTGAGGCTACATCCTAGTTATTCTGATGAGGCCGACATCTGGATATGGGAACATGAAAAAAGTGGTTGTTTTAGTGTTAAAAGTGCCTACAGGTTTTTTAAGTTACTTTTTGTTGTAAATGTGGGGGAAACATCTTATGGGGCTACCACAAAGAAATTCTGGAATGGTTTATGGAAGTTAAAAATCCTTCACAAGGTCAATTTTTTTGCTTAGAGAGCTGCAAAGAGATACTCCCACTAAGGCTAATCTTATTAGTAAAAGGGTGGATGTGGATAGGGCTTGTTGTTTTTATGCACACAGTCGTGAAGATTTAGCTCATGTATTATTTTTCTATCCTTCCATTCATGAATACTGGGTGAGAAAGTTTTCTAACTTCCAACAGATTAATCAGTTTTCTTTTTTCATGGCTACTACAATGCAAGTATTTTCAAAGGGATCAACAGAGGACTTTTCTGATTTTATCCTTATGGCTTGGGGTTTCTGGCATAGGAGAAACAAGATGATCCATGAGCATGTTAATCTACCACCCCTGCAAGTTATGGATTTTGTTTTTTCAAAGTGGTGCATGCAGACTTCTAGGTTGCAGATTCATGGTACTTCCAAAAGCATGATTTATAGGTGGTCTCCTCCACAAACTAATTAGTTTAAGCTTAATTGTGATGGAGCCTTGTTCTTTGACCAAAATAAAACTGGTATTGGGGCAATTCTTAGAGATCCATACGGTTCTGTTATTATGGCTCTAAGTAGAGGGGAAGAGGAATTTCTTGAACCAGAAATTGTGGAAGCTACTGCTGTTTTGAGGGGGTTGCAACTTTGTCTAAACATTGGCATCCAAAACCTTGTGATTGAAAGTGATTGCAAACATTTGGTTGAGGAAGTTAATAGTGAAACAGATTATTTTACAGCTATGCGAACAGTTATTTCTGAAATCAAAAGACTAATGCAGGGCTTTGGGAATTGCAAGATCCAGCATTGTGGTCGCCTCTCAAATGCTACAACACATCATCTGGCCAGACATGCATGGACTACTACACAAATGCAGCTATGGTGGCATGTTGTTCCTACTTTTATTGAACATGTTATTTATGTTGATCAATTATCATGTACTCAGATTTGAGGTCTTTAGTACCTCTTTGCAATGAAGTTCAAACTTTTTATCAAAAAAATAATAATAATGAAAGAGAGATCATAAAGTACGTCATAACATACGAGCCCTGCATACTTATATATTTATGAAATCATCTCACTCCCTCATGTGTCATGTGAGTGATAATGTTTTGTTATGCTTTCATGTATAGTATTTTTCTGCCTCCATGAATTTAATATTCTCCTCTTTAAATAGATATCATAACCTAAAATCAAACAATTATTGGAAATGACAATTAGTTTTTGAAGATCCTTTTCACGTATGCTTTTATACTTCAAAATATAGATATATGTTCTAAAATATATCTGAAAAGAAAGTAAGACATTTAAATATAAACTATCAAAGTTAACATCTAACAATACTTTCCACCTTCCATAAATTAATGTGCATTTATAATGCGTATCATAAACTATCAAAATTAATATTTAACACTCTAAATTTATTAAAACAATGCAAAGCATAAATAATGTCATGTGGGCATTCTGCCGTGGTTGTGCTTTATTCTATTTATGATTTGTGGGGCTCATGGGGGTGGAGAGTTATAGAATGTATCATCAGGGGTTATGTGGATGCGGATGAGATTGGTAATGGCAGGAGCGGTTGGGATACATTAGTTTTTTGTGATACACTAGTTTTTGTTGGATTGTACATGGTTTTATCGCTGATGAAGACGCCTGGTTTGGTTTCACAAACCTTTGAAATCATCTCATCTCATTCCATCCCATCTCATCTCATCTCAACATTCAAACACACCATTCAAACATAAACATTTTTCAATTTCAATTTTTCATTTAATCATTACAATTACTATTCATTGATTTCTTATCTCATTTTATCTTGTTTGTGTAACCATACGAGGCCTGAAGACTTATTGTTACTGGCATATATGGTTGCTTATTAAGACGTGGCATTTCTATTGTTAGCTATGTGGATTATGCTTGCAATATAATTGGACTTACTTTGATGGGTGTGTTTAATCACCGCCATGTGGCCATTGGAATGTTGTTATGTTAAGTTTTATGTTGAAATTTCTGGTTCAAGATTTGGTTCTGTTACCAATTGTGTGCTGTTACTATGATTTTGTGAATGTTTGCATTTTTCTTTCACAAAGATACAAGGATATCATTGATATTGTGTTTGCTTGCTTTTACCAGCCTCCACTTGTGCTAGTTAAAGTACATGATAAATCTTGGCATGCTCCATAAGGTTGAATTGTTTATTGTTTTATGTTGTTAGTGGACTATTTAGAATCTGCTACTTTTATAGGCTTTGACTTTTTATGTTCATAAATTGGTAAAAGGTGCCTTCCTGTTTTCTCCACTTGGGTATCTATATGTTTTAGCTGCTTTTTAATTTGTGCTTGTTGGAGGATATGCTTTTTTTGGATTATGGACCAACTTTATATTTTGGAAATGATTAGGACAGAGGTCAGCAGTATACTGGCTGAACTTTAGATTAAAGTCAACTCTCAAGTTTAAAGCTCAATAGAAACTTAGACCTTGATGGTATCATTGAGCAGAGCTTTTTAGGTATGTGTGATATTTCCCTGCCTTATATGTGAGCGAATAGTCCTTTTTCTTTTCTTTCCTTTCTTTTTTCATCTTCATTGAAGAAGACATACCTGAAACTGGTGTGTTCAGTTCCACTTTAATCTATCTCATGGTGTCTGATTTTGTTGTTTTTTTATATAGGCAAAAATAACTTTATTAATGAGAATGAAATAGGCATTGTCGAAGTACACAGGGAGTATATAAAAGGAAGGGGTTCAGTGTAAAAATAACTTTGTTGGTTTTTTTTTTTTATGGTAAATAACATACAAGCCCAATGTATTTCTAAACAACAACTATACCTTTCATCCAGTTTCTATGGGAGAAGGAAGGGGTTCAGTGGGATCGTAATAGGATAGTTTCTAGGATCGTAGTATCTTTGTAGTTGAAACTGCTGGCATCCTTCCGTTTATGCTTGCTTGTTGCTCTATCTTAGTTGCTTCTACTTTTTCTGCAAATTGAACTGCCTTGAACCCATATCCAGTCTGACATTGATAAAATGAAAAGAAAAGAAATGCAGTGCAGGAAGAAATAGAAAGCCATAGTCATTCTGCAGTAAATATTCTCAAACGTATATATTCATTTGATGGTCATGCCTTTATATAGGCAACTAGTTACATAGCAGACCAATAGGAAATTTACAGACACAAAATGTAAAAGCATATTACAGCTGGAAATATAACAGACTAACAAACTTTGCAGCAGTAGGAATATTCTCTACAATTCTGTTTGTACTGCCTCCTCTGTGATGGAATTTTCTGCTCTACGTTTCTGCTGTGGTGCGTTGTGTAGACAGAGGTTAATAGACATCAATTTCTTTTTGTTGGTATCTCGACTGATAATGGCTTATTAAGAAAAATCGATTTACTGACTGATAATGATTGCTTATTATCTGTCGGACTTTAAAGATGCTATAGTATTTTTCTGCACATTGTGTCGTAATATTTTTCTCTGGTAAAAAAACTGAACAGAAAAATATTTTTTTTCTGAAAATGCCTAGTTGGGTGCTTTCTTCGTATACTTCCTCTGTACTTGGGTTGCTTCCCTTTGCACTTTTTAATAAAACTGACTTGCTTAAAAAGATATATATGTTTCTAAATAATGGCTTCTTCTTTTTCCCTGTAATTGGGGCACTGCTCTGGTGTATTCTGAACATCGGGCTCTCTTCACCCAGAATTTCCACAATTTTGTTTCTTCGGTGATAACTCAAAAAGTCATATAAATTGTGGTACTGAACATTCAATTCTGCCTTATTATTTTTATCATTATTTTTCAAATCGATAAGTAAATCACCTTAGATAATATATTTTTCAATCTTTGTATCTGACTGTGTATTCATTTGTCATTGGGTTGACTAATGTATTCATTCGTATGTATCAAGTTATGCCAAGTCATTGCCTGGTATTTCTTACATGTTTATTTATGAATTACAATTTTAAAAAGACAATGTGCCATGTGAAATGAATTTCAGGTATTTAAGCACTTGAAGGCAATGGGAAGGGATAGAGGTCTAGCGATACATTAATTTTGATTTTGGAATAGATGATATCTCCAATGGCTTTGGCTTTAGCCAAAATCTAAACTTCTAGTCAAATTTTAGACTTGGCAATGGCTAGACCATTGCCAATGCTCTAATTATTGAGATAAACAAAACAACTCTTGTCAAAATTGTTTACTCTAGTCATTCCATCGACTGGACAAACAAACATCAAAAATATTTTTATTAACCGATTCAGGAATTTGAGGTAGACGACTAAAGTTATACTCAAGATTCCTCTTTGCTTAGTTTGCCAAGTGCCCTCTGTGAATAGAGCTCCTGTTCCCAGGCTTGAATAGCTTCCTCGTCAAGCACTTGGATGGGAGACCACTCCGGCCATTTCAACCAGCCACCCTTCTGTGAATTATCTCTATTCCCTTCACTGTAACTTTTCAAGAGCGGATTTAGTCTGTTTGTTGCAAAATCTGCAGTTGTACCCGGCGACCCGCAAATAGTAAAGGTGACAGAGTAACGGACAGCAGCAATTTGACCACCTAATGTACCAAAGAAAAAAATAGTATAAATATATAATTTTAAGTAGAACAAGGGAGATCAAGGCTAAAAAATCGCAGTAAAGGGTAACAGACTAGAAGTAGCAGCCTCTTATTTCTCTAAGTGCACCTAGTTTGATAGACCTACACAGCACCATTCTTTATAGCGTCCACCTTTTCCCCCCTTCCCATTCCCTCCAAGAGCATTAGTAAGTAAACGGATATGCACTTTTTAGCAATGTTTTACAGGACAACCAACTGGATGAAGTCCTCTATTCCAAAGATTATGTTCTTGCTCGGTTTAAGATTCCTCAAAATTGGAAGATTTTGTGTTCCGTGTCCACAAATACTTGAAGTTTGTATTCAGGCTCACCCATCTTGACTAGTTTTAAACTTCATACAGAAAATACCAAATAGAATTCCAGGCTAGAAATTTTTCTATTTGGAAAGTGAATTAGAGCACCTGCCTAAGCAACCAGCATGGCTGCAGATTATTGTTCCAAGAGTACTTTTGACAAAGAACATATGCATACATATATGTACAACACGCAAGCTTTTTTGGAGAGAGAGGGAGAGAGAGAGAGAGAGAGTCATTGAATTTAACCTTGAAGAAGCCCAAGCAGAGCACCAGTACCAAAACCTGCAATTGCGGAGTTCAATAGATCATCAGGTCCTGTTTTCCGAGCTGCTCTCATTAATTCACGTGCTCCTGTCAAAACAAATAAAACACTAAATTTAGACAACATCATCTCCAAAGACTACGCCATCCTTCAACATTTTTCCAATGTCATCGAACAGAATAGCCCTTTTTCACAGCCAAAGCCAATGTCTCTGGTCGCCTTGCATTTTCTTGAGATGTAACGAGTCATGGAAACATGTGGAGTACTGGGATAAATGCATGCATCCAAGGATAACATTCTTTGGAGTTCTATTCTATATGGCTTGATCCTGGACATATGGCATTCGAACCGTCTAAGCATCCAAGTGACGCAGTTCGTTTTTGAAGGGGTTTTTCTTTTTCTTGCAATAGTTGCATACTTCATTTTTTTTTTTTTAAATGATTAATAGAATCTAAGCAAAGCCCGACTACACGGGGATCCCATATGTCTATATCAAAATAAAAATCCTCACATTAATAAACAAAAATGAGTAAATAAAGCAAAAATCCAGAATCATCACAACACTTCAATGTTCCACAAGACTCAGACTATTGGATCGGGTTTTCCAGGAAGGGTAGGGTAAGTAATGGTACAGTATTCTTTAATTTATACCATTTATCTTGCTAATGGATTTGCTCTTAATATGGTGCCACGTGATTTATTAAAACAATTAAAAACACAAACTTAAAAAGTATAGAAATGAGACATCATTTAGTTATACAAATTATTTTATTTTATTTAATTATTATAACTTTTCAAACTTTCACACAAAATATAATAAACAATTCAATTTTTTTAAGTTTCAAAACAAAAATAATTTTAAAAAATTATATTCTAATAATATTTTATTCAATTTTCATCTTATCTCATTTATGTAACCAAACGAGAACTAAATTTAAAATTCCTAAAATTTATTTTTTTGAAAGCTATTTCATTTTAAATATATATTTTTTACATTTCTTAATAAGCCATGTGGCAATATGGTGCCACGTCAAGAGGCATAGTAGCATTTTAAAATAAGAAAAATTCTATTCATCATTCTTACACATCACACACCACATTTTTTTCTCTTACCAAATGTGCAGCATATGGATGATAAGTATAAGAATTTAATAAGTTTAAGAAGAATAAAACTAATATATATATGGTGTGTGGTGTGTGGGGATGATGAGTAGCAAAGCTCTTAAAAAAAGTGACAACTATAATGTTAAAACAAAGAGTAATTAATTTATATAATACCAAAGGGTTCAACGTTAGCTTAAGATGCTATCATTGCTTGTAAAATAATAATAAAAGTAAGGGTTTGTTTGGGTAATGAGATGATATGACAATTTTGTAAATAGTAGTCAAGAATTTGTGAATGGTAGTAAAATGGTTTAAGTTAAGATGTTTGATTGAGTTTTGAGAAAGAAATTGGTTTAAGTTAAGATGTTTTATTGTGTTTTATTTGGAAGTTTGAAGAAATTGTAATAAAAAGTTAATAACCTAAAATTCAAAAAATATTTTATATTTGAATGATATTTGGAAAGAAAATTATAAAAAATTCTGAAATGAAACATCTCATCTCATTTAACTTCACAAACAACTCCAAAATACTAGAACGCTTAAGAAGGTGAATGAATATCAAACTATAAGTCTATCAAGTTATTACTTATATTAATTGTTATACCACTTTTTACTTCGGACAATGCTAGATGTGTACTCTAAATATGCAAAACAATACAAATATATTTTTGTCTTCTTCTTTTAAATATTTTTTAAATATCCTTAATCATTAAAAAAAATTAAAATGCACGGATGGACATATTTAAGAGTCATACTACCATTTTTCTTTTCCTTCACTTAACCATCCGGTAATATCCTTGCTTTTGAAATGAGTGTGATGCAACCAAATCACGTAACTTGTGGGCAGAAAAATTGCACAATCTAACATGGAAAATATTCTAGCCACAAAAGAATGACACAAAAGCAATTTCAAAAATTGACATGGCTTGATGTAGTTCGTCAGATTATAAAATTACTTTTATTATAAAGTAAATCTAACGGATCAGATGAAGTCACGTCAATTTGTGAAATTATTTTTATGTAATTCTTTTGTGGATATAGCAATACTCATCTAACATTGCTGGAAATTATCATATTATCCCTAATCAAACTATGATGTAGAATATACATTAATGGTGCATTCATGTGACAAAACTTAAACAAGAAAATTACATGAATAAGATATGAGGAAAAAGTACAACATGGTAATCGTGGCTCGACAAATGCTCGAAAACTGCTTGAGCGATTATCATATATACAAAGTTGGCTTGGCTTCACTTAACAATATCCCACTTGATATGCGCTCGAGCGAACTTCTTATAAAGAGATTACTTCATTGTTTCGGTGATACTTGAGCAAAATTTCAGCAGTCAAATCACTCAATGCGCGAGCAACATTGGCTTGACCAAAAAATTACGTGTCCAGCAATCTAAGTTTGATTTGGACTCATTGCCCTAAACTAATACTACCTATGAGAATTTTTTTTTTCCCTCTCTCCTTCGTGAGAGTCCTCTCCGTACTTGCCCGAGTGTCGTCACCCTAAAGGCAACGTTTTTCCGCATGCCACTTCCAACCCTGCGTGTGAGAAGGGACCTCTTCCCAGTACGCGGGACTTTGCTGGTTGTCTTCACGATGGAAGGAAGCATAGATGAGCTTTGTCAAAGGCTCACCCTGTCAGAGCAAGAACAAGAAGAAATATTGGTTGACGACTCCTTATTTGAGGAGTCAAAAACCAGAGGTGCACGATGTCTTATGATTTCAGTGCTCACGGATAAGTATTATAACAAAGAAGCGTTCAAACAAACCGTGAAGAAGATTTGGCGTCCAGTGAAGAAAATATCCTTCAAAGATTTGGGGTCTAGTCTGCTGCTAGTTGAGTTTGAAGACTACATTGACAAGGAAAGAGTGCAAAGAAGGCCCTTGGTCTTTTGATAAGAACCTGATGCTGATGAAAGAATTCGAGGGAGAAACTCTAATCAACAAGATTACTATCAAGGATGCAGTCTTTTGGATTAGGCCGTATGATCTTCCTCTACATGCTATGAATGAAAGGGTGGCTCGACTCATTGGTGCAAGCATAGGCCACATTGAGGATATTGACGTGGAACAAGGGGAGGTTGCTTGGGGTGAGTTCATTCGGATAAGAGTAAGGATTGACATATCAAAGCCTCTGATGAGAGGCAAGTATATCCATCTAGGATCTCAGGGTTCCTGGTGGGTACGCTTTGCCTATGAACGCCTGCCAAATTTTTGCTATGCCCGTGGTAAACTGGGTCATAATCATAAAGACTGTAGTGTAAGGCAGTTCAACAAGAACCTCTTCTTTGAGGATACTCTTCCATTTGGTGAGTGGATGCGCACTGGAGGAGAAGGGGGAAAGGGCCAACACTAACGTGATCTGAGGGAGGAAGGGGATAGGAATTCACAGCCATCAAGAACCACCAGTCCTGCTGCGGATTGGGTGCAACAGCAGGCTGGAAAAAAGGATGGAAATGGCATGGGAATCAACATGAAGCAAGCCAACAATGAGGGTTATGGGAACTCACCAAATGGGAAAGGAGACAGTACTGGTTCAAACAAGGAAGTATTGGATCAGGCAATGAAAGAACAGGATCAACATCTGACTACTAAGGAGGGTGCAACAAGTACTGGGAAAAGCCAATAATGGAATGTGCAAAAGATATGGGAGCAAACCCCATTGGGACAAGATCAACGTCTATGAGTCGTGGGCCAAAGGGAGTAAGGGGGAAAGAAGTCAATGAGGCCCAACAACGATTAATATAAGGAGTGAGTCCAGCAGTGGTGCTGTAGCAGTCCAACTTGCTAAGGTTAGTTTCAATCTTTTCTGAAACTAAGATGTTCCCATTATGTGAGCTCTAATGCATCAATAGATGATCTATTCATGTGCCCTTGAACTTGGAACTATGTCATGAGATGAAAAATTGATATTGTTACTTTAGCAGCTTTTCTTAAGGCCATGAATGATATAGTCTCATTAAGCATATGCTCATGACTTGATATAATCATGAACATATTATATAATGTGAGATCAAGAGTTTCTTTGAGTTATAAACTTATGAGGGATTAAGGAACATTGAACTAGTGAGATTAAATAGTCTGGGGCATAAACTAGATGTTATGAGCGATGTACTATGTTAGTAAGATGGTGACTTCATATAACACTCCTACCATTTAAATTTTGTAATAATCTGTTGGAAAGAAATGTTTGACTTTATTTTCTGTATGAGGGATAATTGATTGAGAGATCTAAAGAAGATTGCTAATGTAACACACCCTTATGGTGAGATTTTAAGAATTAGTTTAAGAAAATGAGACGGGAATTATGGACTTTTTAAAACTTTTTCTTTTCTTCCCCAATCTTCCTTAGGATATAAAAGATTCTATAGTTAAGAATTGAACATGCTTTATAAATTTAAAAGAGAGTATGCAGCAGAATTCATTAAATTAAAATATAAAGTCCATTTACGAAATATGATTTCATACGTTACATAAAATGTGCTTAGCTTTCTGACACATTTTCCTTGGACCATGTATATGCTGACACTTCATCACTATTTCACTCATTAGAGGGGGCATACATAAAAATAAAATGAGTCGAATACTCAGTAAACAATACAGCAGCTCATCTAGTTACCATTAAGCTCGATATAGACAACTTTCTTCTCTGGAAAGCACAAGTTGTGCCATTCCTCAAAGGCCATCAACTTTATGGTCACGTAGATGGAACTCTTCCCTCCCCCACAGCTTTTCTAGACGAGTCTCCCATCCCAGCACACACCAAATGGGTGCTTCAAGATCAATTAATTATCTTTGCTATTAATTCCTCCTTATCAGACTCTGTCCCTGCTCAAGTCTTAGATTGTCATACCTCTTATGAAGTGTGGACGACTTTGCAAAATCTCTTCCAAGCCCAGTCTTCAGCTCGTGTGGTTCACACTCAATATCAACTTGCAACCTTGAAAAAGGGGTCAGAATCGGTTTCCGAATACTATAACAAAGCTAAAGCTCTCTCTTCCTCACTTAGTGTCGCGGGTCATACTCTTACTGACCAAGAGTTTTCAGTCTATCTTCTTGCGGGACTTGGGACTGATTATGAGTCCCTTGTCACCTCTCTTACCACCAGACTTGGACCACTTTCCCCTCACCAGATATACAGCTTCCTTCTAAACCATGAATCGCGCATTACTCATCAGACTCAGTCTCTGTTTTCAGGATCTTCTCTTGCTGCTCATAACACGGTTTACACTCCGTCATTGCTTGGTTCTCCTCTTCGAGGTCGCAGTTCTAATACTCGAGGTGGATGAAGGGGTCGAGGAGGTGGTTGCTCCAGCTTTCATAGCCATCGCGGTGGTGCCTCATCTGGCAACTCATTCACGACTTGATCGGACCATCGCATAGTATGTCAAGTTTGTCACAAGTCAGGCCATACGACCATCACCTACTATCATCGCTTCAACCAGTCATACCAGGCTCCTCCTCCATCCTCCTTCTCGGCCAACTACACAACTCTTCCTTAGAATCAAGCTCCATCCTCTAGTTGGTTTCCAGATACCGCTGTGACTCACCACTTCACACCAGACTTGGCTTCATTAAATCTGGATTCAACTTCATACCAGGGATCCAACTCTGTCAGCATTGGAGATGGGTCATCTTTGCTGATTTAACACATTGGCTCAGCTCAAATCAACTCCCCTTTTGGCAACTTTCTCTTACACAAACTTTTACATGTTCCTTTAATTTCCAAAAATCTTCTTTCTGTCCGACAATTTTGTATAGATAATGGTGTGTATTTTGAATTTCACTCTCATTTTTTTGGTGTGAAGGATTTGCGTTCCCCGGAGGTTCTTCTGTAGGGCCCCGTTAAGGATGGTCTCTACATCTTGCCATCCACCACCACTCCTCCCTACTCCACATTGCCCCTTTCTCCTCAAGCCCGCATCGGTACCAGAACATCTGTTCAACACTGTCATCAGAGGCTTGGTCACCCTTCTTCTCAGACCACCTCTTTTATCCTTTGGTCATTTTTAGCTGCCTCTTACATCTCAACGAGGGCCTCCTCAATGCTCTGTGTGCAATGAGGCAAGGCTCATGCTTTGCCTCACCCCATGTCCCTTTCTCAGTCCAATGGGCCTTTTGAATTACTTTTTTTGGATGTATGGGGCCCGACCTCAATTTTATCTTCTAATTCATGTCGCTACTACTTATCTATAATTATCTATAATAGATGACTTTTCCAAATTTATCTAGTTTTTTCCCATGCATCTCAAGTCTAATGGCTCTACTCTTCTTCTTGCTTCCCTAAATTTCTAAATAACACCTTTAAAAAAATGTGGTCTCCGTTCAAACTGATTGGGGTGGTGAATTTCGCCCTCTTAATACCTTTTTCAAAAATAATAGGATCACATATCGTATCATGTGTCCGCACTCCCATCAACAAAATGAGAGTGTTGAATGTCATCATTGTCATATAGTTGAAACTGGTCTATCATTGCTTTCTCATGCCTCCATGCCTCAACATTACTGGGCAGAAGCTTTTCAAACTGCCACCTTTTTAATTAATCGCATGCCCACGCCTATACTAGATCACAAATCTCCTTATGAGAAATTGATGGGCCACCCACCTGATTACCATTTTTTACGTATGTTTGGTTCTTCTTGTTGGCCTAATTTACGACCATTCAATAAACACAAATTAGACATCCGGTCCAAAATGTGTGATTTCATGGGTTATAGTCCAGATCATAAGGGATATTTGTGTCTTCATTTACCAACAGGCCGGACCTACATCTCTCGCGATGTGGTCTTCAATGAATCTCTCTTTCCTTTCACATCTCAGCCCACCAACTTTCAGGGCTCTTCTCCACATTCGGAACTAATTCCCAGGCCCGTGTCCATCATCCCTTCTCCATCCTTGCCCCAATCCACACCACTACGGCCCATTATCCCATTCCCCTCCTCAGATACATCCATCTCTCAAACCCTAGCTCCAGAGACCTCGCAGCCCACTTTGACCCTTCTCTCGAACCCGAGTTCATCATCATCAGAGCACCCTCCCACCCAGATATCTCAGGTACCCTCTCTGCCATCGTCTCTCCCATCTGTCACTTCCTCCCATCCTATGACCACCCGCTCTCAATCTCATATTATATGCCCTCGACGACGCACCGACGGGACTATCCCGTGGCCTCCTACCAAACCATCCGTCTCTCTCACCACGGCCACTCCCTCTTCTTCACCTGAATCATCCATCCCTAAGGAACCTTCCTCATTCAAAAAAGCTTCTAGATATCATGAATGGCGATCTGCCATGAATGATGAATTCCATGCTCTCCTTCAAAATCAGACATGGGACTTGGTTCCCTTCTCTCCCTCTCTCAATCTTCTGGGTTCAAAATGTGTGTTAAAGACCAAAAGGCATGCTGAAGGATCCTTGGAATGCCGTGAGGCATGACTTGTGGCCAAAGGCTTCCATCAGCAGCCAGGCTTGGATTTTATCGAGACCTTTAGCCCTGTAATAAAGCTAGTCACTGTTCATCTTCTCATCTCCATTGCAGTCACCTTTAAATGGCCTCTTCACCAGTTAGATGTCCAAAATGCTTTCCTACACTTGGACCTTGAAGAAGATGTCTTCATGAGACAGCCACCTGGGTTCGTCAATCCAGACTATCCGTCACATGTCTGTAAGTTAAGGAAGTCCATTTATAGTTTGAAACAAGCCCCTCGGGCTTGGTTTGCAAAATTGACTGATAAATTACTTGCTCTTGGTTTTCATGATTCCCGATCGGACTCATCTTTGTTTATATTTCATAATTCATCTGATTGCATTTATATCTTAGTCTATGTTGACGATATCATTGTCACAGGATCCAACTAACTTTACTCTTATTTCAGATTTTGTCTCTGCTTTAGGTCAATTTTTTCCAGTTAAAGATTTAGGGTTATTACATTTTTTTCTTGGCATTAAGGTCACAAGGTTACCTATGGGTATTTTTCTCTCACAGCCCAAATACATTTCTAACCTATTGCTTCACACAAATATGCACAATAGTAAACCTGTCTCCACCCTAATGTCATCTTCTGTCAAACTTACAGCTCTGGATGGATGTACATTTGAGGACCCTCAGTTATATCAAAGTGTTGTAGGCTCCTTGCAATATCTAGCTTTTACCAGGCCAGACATCTCCCTTGCAGTTAACAAAGTCTGCCTGTTTATGCACTATCCCAGATTACCTCACTGGCAAGCTGTGAAGAGGATTCTTAGGTATTTGAAAAATACATCAAACCTTGATCTCTCCTTCTCTTCCTCTTCATCTTTTAAACTCTTTGCGTACTCCGATGCTGACTGGGTTGGGTGCCTGGATGATCGCAAATCCACTGGTTGTTTATGTGTATATTTTGGTACTCATTTAATTTCCTGGGGATAAAAAAAACAAGCCACTATTGCTCGCTCTTCAACAGAAGCAGAGTACAAATCAATAGCTAATACCACTTGTGAGCTCATTTGGTTATAATCCTTATTAAAAGAAATCTATGTTTTTCTAACTGATTCTCCTACCTTATGGTGTGATAACTTTGGAGCAACTTATTTATCAGTTAATCCAGTTTTACATGCTCGCACTAAGCATGTAGAACTGGATTATCACTTTGTTTGTGAGCGGGTAGCAGCAAAAACACTATAAATCTCCTTCATTTCAAGTAGGGATCAGATTTCATATATATTAACAAATCTCCTTTCTTCTGCTCATTTTCATCTATTATGTTCAAGCCTCACACTTCTCATTGTGCCGCTTGAAGCACTGGAGGATATTAAGGCAATGCAGCATGTCCCTCTGCCACAACACAACATCACAGAGGAGCAGCACGTATCTCTGCCACAGCACAACACCTCAGAGGACTCACACACTACCAACAAGAATGATAGTCTGCAGCATTCTAGAACATAGACCTCTAACAGAATAATATTTTTGGACAACTATCAATATTTGAATGGTCAAGTATTGAGTGTGTTATGTACTGAGATTATAAATATGTGGACTATTTATGTATGGAAGGCAGAGTAGTAATGAGAACTGAAAATGTTTACCGAGTCTTCCTGAGCTGTGCATTTATTCAGACAACTTCTCTTCCATCTTTCCTTTCATTGTTTCAAACTCCGGCCGATTTTCAATTCGGGTACACACGGGTTAGAATCCGGGTTCCGTCCGGTACCTGAGTTGGGTTTTTTTATTTTTTATTTTTATCTAAGATTCTATTTTCTATTGTAAATTTTTCAAGAAAAAATGTTACAAAGCATATTCTTTTACATATAAAACTAATTACCTTTTTAACTAAATGCATTTACAAAAACACAATTCAATCACTACATATTTCATTATTTGGTATTTATACATTACATTACAAGACATAAATTACAATATATGAAATTACATATCAAAAGTAGATTACATAGAGCCACCAATATTCAAAGATTTTTTATCTTATAAAACAACTTAACTCAAATTATTTCATTACTACTTAAAAAAATTTTCATCTTAACATCCACCATAATTAATGGCTACGAAGTTACATAACTCCAGATATCATGGCCATACAATGGTCCACACTCACCGAGACGTGAACTAGATCAAGCTCATACAAGGGTCCACTCATCTAGGTGTGAACTAGATCAGGTTAAATATCTAACTGCATGTCAACTTTCTCAGCGCATCAATACCAAAGATTTCAAAACTTCTCCAGAACTCCCATTCTTTCATGCTAATAATAGGACGTAGAATACGTTATTAACATTATTTAGTATACCATTAGCCTTTACTGTAGAAGTAAGCAGATAAGACACCTAAGGATCTTAGAGGAGGCTTCCTTATCGTGATTGAGACGAAGGTGACTCTGATTTGGGGACACAGCTCCATGTTTTACTGGCAATTTTCTTTAGAGAACATAACGGTAGGTGGTGGGGGGCATTTCCAGAAATACACGTTCTGTTTTTTTGTTAAAAAGGGAAGTTTACAAAAGAAATTTGTATTGAGCGAAGAAAAGTGCTAATTGTAGTTGCGTTTATACTCCCAAAGGGCCACTCAGTTTACACTTAGAACTTCGTAGAGTTATTTATAAAGCTCATTTGCACCTAGTAATGAACCAATGTGAGATTTGACACTTGGTAATCACCTCTTTCATTGAGAATAATATTTAAAATCACACCCCAAGGATTTCTGGGATTTGTACTAGTTGCACATAAAAGTTGCAGTGGATGTGATAGTAATATATTCAACTCAATTATATACTTACCAAATAAACTGGCCTTGTTTTCTAGAGAAAAACTAACCCAATATCAAGCTGATTTGCGCTTGTGTAGTGTATTCTCCTTCTTTCCCTCCACAATCAAGACCTTCTCAAATTTAGCCTTTTAATATCCTTGTAGATATTATCTAAGAGTTGTCTTTTGTTAATAGTTTGTGTCTTCTCCAGGTGATGCCCAAACAGCCAGGCTTTGAGAAGAGGTGAGATCTTTATATGTTGTATCATTATTTAAATCATTGCAATCTCTTCGGTTCCAACTACCGTTCATTGGTGATGATGATGCGGTGGAAGAAGCTGGAGAGAATTCGAAGGGCACGCTTGACAAGGTCAAGGAGAAGATGCGGGATTTCTTTGTAAGGAATAAGCGGCCGAAGCGATCGTTATCGCCTGCTGTACGATGATGGGTATGCAGTGGGAGTGAAGGGCTTTGGAGCTTGTCTACCAATTTCATGGCTAAGGGAGCAAAGGAGGTTGGAGAAACAGAGCAAAAACAGGGCAGAAACAGAGAAAATCTCCATTGCCTATGCAATGAACAGACCATTTTCATTAAATGCAGTGTGGATTAACTTATTAAATGCAGTTCCATTTTCTATTTTCTTTTTTGTGTGATGGGGGCTGGTTTTACATTTCAATTGAATGAGCTTTCGATAGTCCAACATCAGGAACACGTTGAATGAGCAGCAAATTCTTGAACTCACTCTAGTAAACCCAAAATGTTGGGGATTTTTGCTGGTAAATTGTTTGATATTCTTTTAAGAGTAGTTCACTTGTTAGAGGTTCGTTTACAGAAATTGTTCATTTGAAACCATTTGATGTCCCTATTATCTTCTAGTAAGAGCATTACAAAATCATGACATCTCTAAACTTGTGCATAAATATTCATCTCCATGTACAACTCAACTTATGGTACGATCAGATGGGAAGATAAAAAGTAAGGAAAAATAAAGCAGGGGTTGCAGGGGAAGATGAGTAATGGTGCACACCATGCTTACATTCATTGCATGAGCTTGACTTTTGGGGCTCGTAAATGCTGTTTCAGCCACAAGTAGACTTGCCCACAACCTATTTCATCTCCAATTCACCTTTCAGCCATGGATGATGACATGATGTTAATCATGTAGAAATATCTGGGACCATGTTTGCCTTTTAACTCTGGTGCAATTTCCACAGTGTGGTATATCAGGCCGTGTTGGGACTTCAGCCTTTTAAGTTGCCGTTCATAAAAACCAGAAGCACTATTCTTTGGCAATCAAGTTATGTAGCTTCATGAAATCATCCAATGTAAGCTCCTCTGGTCTGGACTGCAAAAACCATGGAAGATTAATTAACAGAGATATTGCCAACTTAAAGAGCTTTTCGGAGAGAAAAAAAATGACCATAGTACTAAGATATCAACTCCTCTAATTCCCAATACTTACGGTAGCTGGAAGACCAAATCTTCCCAAAGCTTGTTCAATTTCGAGGGATGTGCATATGTGCTGGAGTGATCTCCGTAACATCTTACGTTTCCCGTTGAAGGAAGAATTTACCTATATTCCCAGAAAAAAGCAAACACCTAATTACCAGACAGAATGAAACAACGGGGCAGTCCTCAAACTGATATAACTAGAAGTAAAAAGAATAATCAACAATATAGATGGCCTTGGTTCATGTGGTAAAGGCTGCATAAGTCTTAAATTCTAGAAAAATGATATAAATACTATATTTTCTTCAAATTCCTACCCCGTTATGATGATGATGTGACATCATTTATCAACCTTTGAATTTGCTATTTTAAAAATATAAGAGCTGATCTAATTGTTGATGGATAATCTTACATTAGCACATTGCGATAAAAATACGATGAGTGTGTAATATATAACATAATTCTAAGTTTTGGTCTTCTAGGAATAAAATATAATAAGAGTAACAGCAATAACAAAAGACAAAAAAAAAAAAAAAAAAAAAAAAA
>QEOT01003128.1:579862-593978 GCA_003123785.1 Pterocarya stenoptera
TGATGGAGAGCTGGATGGTTAGGAGTAGATCTAGTGTAAAGACTTAGAAAGGAATAAATGATATCCACACAAGAACTAGATTTCTTTTATGTCATTTGTAGGGTTAGTTTATGTTCTTTTACTTTACGTTCAGCTTTGAAACAGTTATGTTCAATTCAGTTTTTAATGCTTTTCAAAAAAATGAGGTAATTCAGGAAATGAATCTCTTTACCGGGCATTATGTTATGAATGTTAGTAACATCTCTACCTTACGGGAACGGGGTGTTACAATACCCCCAAGCCCAAGGCCTGTGGGTTTAGTGAAATAAAATTTTAATATAGAACTTTGGAAGCATGGAGCTTTTCTCCTGTCCAGCACATCTTCCACTCCTCTATTATGTTAGTGAATAAAAATTCGAGATCATGTTGAAATCACACAAAATATAATTTTGGAAGCACAAAGCTTTACTCCAGTTCAGCCACATCATCCAATCCCCTATTATGTTATCAAATAAAAATTAAAACTACTGCAATATGTAATTTTGAAAGCATGCCTATTATCATCTACTCCCTCATTATGTTATTAAATAAATGTTAGCTGATATATTTAATTAAGTCAAAGATTTCAAAAGTAAAATAATATATCTAATTAAATTAATAATTTTCATTTAAAGTTAGTAGTGTTTAAGTTTTCTAAGCACATCTTTTTGGTTTCTCAACTCACACCTTTTTATTTTTGCAAGTAATGTATGTATATAGGTCATTGCATTTTAAGTTAATGAGAGTATAAGTTAGATATGACTCTTGATAGTTATGTTATTTTGGCACATTATATAAAGAATTCTCGGTCCCTCTCCACTTCAACATAGTTTGTGAGGTCTCCATCACTTATATAGAAATAAAGGAAAGCAAGATGAGAGAAGATCAATGTGCTCAACCAAATTATAGATATCAAGGTACTGACATTGACACTCTTTTAAAAGTTCTATCTATTCCATAATGGCTCAAGGTCATGCTAAATTAGTTACAAGTCTTATTTTTCATTTAATATTTAGTTAATCCCGTGCATTGCATAATTATGTAACTAGTGTACATACAAGTAGGATTCTCACTTTTGCATATCTTTATTTTGAATGATTCAATAACTTTATACTTCCCAAAAAAGACAACATATGGGAGCGAATGTGACATTTCACAAAGTCTTCCTTCAAAACCTACACAGTTCAATTAAAGCAGTCAACATCATCGACAACATATAATTGACAAGAACAAAACATAGGATCTTGCACAAAAAATATGCATAAACCCATTAAGTATCCACATAGAATGCTTGCAGTTAAAATGCCATTGGGCACTTTAATATACACATGGAAATCTAAGTGAAAAATACCAACAATTCAGTCATAAGGGAAACATAAAACACCTTTCTACTGGACACTGAAGATTGTAAATGATTAATTCTTCATGTAGCCATCAAGAGTCATTCATTGAAGATTGTAAATCGTTCTGTCAACAAAAATTTTTTCAGCTACATTAATTGCATACAAAAATATAATACACAACATTCTCTGGCGTTTCCAAAGACGCATATCCATAAGGTAACAATTTAAGTATATGGTGGATGAGAAACTAATACCAAATTTCAATTTATAACTTCTAAGTTGCAGAAAAATTATTCTTCAAAAAGCATTTTGGGAGAGAGTTGCTGTAGAATGAAAGAGGTGAAAGAACATCGTTCATGTGCTTTCTTCAATTTTGTTTAGCCATTACAGTCCAAAAGCACTTCCCATTGTGCAAACTGTGAGATGCATTAAAATTGTTACCATTGAGTTAATTGAGTCAAATTATTGTAATGCTCTGGAGAAAAAAGACAAGTGCGTCTCTGTCAGGAGAAACCAGTGAGAATATATCAATACTATTTACAGCTTTAGCCATCACCAAAGTCAAAAGTCACACCATTTCAGAATAGCATTATATTTTAACCTTTTCACTAACAAGTGTGCTTAATCAGACCAAAAGGTCAATCTTGAGTCAAAGGGAAGGATATCTATCCGAATGAATAGATTTTCTGTAGTTACTTGCAAGACATATTTCTCTCATGCTTGCTTGCTTACGTATTAGGCTTAAAATAATGCTAATTGCATAACATACAAGCCAAGGAAAGCATGTGCAACCAAGCACATGCTTGAAAGCTCAGAATTTTGCAACGTTCCTTCTTATAGAGTAGATGAGTGGAGCTAAAGAGCAAGCGTTGGGTTCTAACGAACAAACCTTTTCAATGGCAAGAACAATGGCACCGGAATTAATGAGAACGTTAGTCAAAGAGCCCGTCCCGGGCCCAATTTCTAGCACCACATCGCCTTCTTCAACATTGGCCGCTCTCGCAAGCTGCTCATTGATCTCATTATTCAACATATAATGCTGCAGTCACAGAAACTCATTCATTGGGAAATTTTCTCGAATAGAGAGTTAAAAACAAACAACTACGTTCCCGGACAAGCATAATTGTAGGCGAAATCACTGAGAAATTAAAGTATCTTGAATTCTTTTATATTTCTGCTATATCTACAAAGGAAGCGTTTGGAATTGTCATTTATATTAACATTTTCTCGGGAACCAAACAAAGACGATTTCGAGAAATTCGTTTAAACTTTGTCGGAGAAAGTAAAAAGTGGAGTAGATGGAATATGGGGGAGGACCTGGCCAAGAGATTTCCTTGGGGTGCGGCCTTTGGAGTTGAGAGCTTTGAGAGTGGCATGGTAGTCGTCTGGGCTTTGGCTTTGGCCTCTGTTCGAGCAGACCATGCACGGCGGGGTGATGATTCTTCTGCGTGCTCCGGGAGTGGAGCTTTGAGAATTACTCTCGGAGATAGTGGAGGGAGAGGGTGGAGCGAAAGATGTGCGGTGGTCATGTCTCTCGTGAGTCTGTCTTCAGTTGACGCTGATGTTTGGGCCCAACATTCATAAACGAATAAGAGATTGCACCGCTCTTAGGTCCCTTTTTGTATCCCGCTCTCCGTGGCCTACACGTTTACAACAAGTATTCATTTTAAAATTGAAAAATGCTAGTCTTACCGCTCGGTCTTACAGCTGGTTTTTACCACTTTAACTTTTTAAATCTTTTTTATTATTTTTTTTTACTTAATGATTAAATAAGTATTTTTTAATAATATTATGAATTTTTTTATTTTTTAAAAAATATTTAAATGTATTAAAAAAATAGATGTAAAAAATACAAAAAAAATAAACACTACAATTTACACTAACGGTAAGACTGAGCGGTGGCTCCCAGCGGTGGGAGTAGCACCGCTCTTTAAAATTATAGGGAAAGGCAACAGAACTCCCGCCGCCTTTAATCCATCCCTCCGAAAGCACAAATCCTATCCCCCGTCTTCCGTTTGTTTTCAAAACTCTACAATTTCAACTCATCTTATTTTTATCATTATAATTTTTCTAAATTCTTACATAAAATATAATAATATTTTTTTAAAAATTCTAAAACAATCTTCCTAAATTTCCACACAAAAAATAATAAACAATTCACTTTTTCAAATCTTAAAATAATAATAATATTAAAATATAATATTCATAAAATATCTTATTTTACCATTCACAAACCATCTCAATTGTCCTTCCAATCCAACTCTCTCGACCTTCACTTTCATCTCGATCCCCTGCTTGCTGTTGGCACCACCACTCCCATTCTTCTCCTAAAACCCTAATTATTTCCCTCCAAACCCAACTGTCGTTCTTTCACTTCTTCTCCAATTCTCACTCTCCAACCCCCCACCGCTATCGGACCAGACGGCATCTTCTACCCGGAACCTTCAGACGACAACCCACCCGAATCTGCGTTTGTTGGTTGTTTTGCCTCAATGTTTCTTGAGCAGAAAAATACTCTCAAAGACTCTTACTATATAAATTCAACTAATAGTTTGGCTGCTTTTATCAATTGAAAGCCAGAAGATTAGACTTCCCGCTATGTTAACTGAAATTGCTGATTCATGTAAGACGAGTCAATTATCGGAAGACTCTAGGGATCACCCTCATCCTCTACTATCCTTCTTGAAGAATGTCATCTTATCTCATTTCTACTAGTTTGCAGTTTTCTTTCATACCGAATTGGTGTATTCGGATATTACAATTTCATACCAATAAAAAATTACTTTTTGCTATATTGTGGCTACCAAAAGGAAGGAATTCTGCCAAACTTAAATCAGGGAAGAGAAATAGATTCTTAAAACATGAAAGAGTAAATTGAGCAACTTTGTTTTGCTTAGAAACATTATTTCAGGTTTGATTGTAGAATGCTCTTTGTTTCCTTTTTTTCCTTATTGGCACTGGGTGTTCTGACTAATCTTGGGGGTGCAGAGACTCTCAGCAAAAAGTTTCCTGCAAGTTTCCTCAATCTAATGATTCTTAAAAATTGTTTGTACCGAAAGGTTCAAATTTTAAACCTGGAGGAAGCATACAACCAAGACCAAGGCTCTTACCACTTTTTTTTTTTTGAAACAAACCTCATATATTTCAATTAATCAGAAATTGTATCAATACAATTTGTATCTTTAAAAACTTGTAAAACTATAAAGTCTGGGCATTCCTCTATCCATATCTTCTCATAATCACACATGAAAGAATTCTTTGCTAGCAGATGAGCCACCTCGTTACCATCTCTTCGGACATGCTGCACCCTCCATGCTCCTCTCATCTTCAAAACAGTCTTGATATCCTCTATGACATGACCAACAGATGACAGATCCTCCTCTTCTCTCAGGACTGCTTTCACCACCAATTCAGCATCTCATTCTAAGATCACTCTATTGAACCACAGTGAATTGCACAGCTCCACTGCATGCCATAGAGCCACAGTTTTAGCCTCTATAGGATCTTGGACTGGATTCTTATTGTAGCTAGTACAAGCCACAATGTCTCCTTTGTCATCTCTCAAGGCAATGCCTATTCCTAGGCTATGTTTACTGAAGGCAGCATTCCAGTTTGCCTTAATGAATCCTTGGACAGGTTTTTTCCATCCAAGTTTAGCTCTATCATCCCTTCTTTCCTCTTTAGGCACTGTAGACTCTCCACCCCTTTCATTTCCTTGAGCATCACGAAAGTCTTCCAGAGTAGCCTTAGCTGTTCTAATCAAGCTCTCAGGATCCTTAAATTTGTCCTCAAAGATAAAGGAATTTCTTCTTAGCCATAACATACGCATTAAGACTGCAGCAAGTTCTAGTTCCTCAACTGACAATCTGTTTATGAATTTATCCCATAACAATAGAAAATTGTCTTCTACACTGGACCATTTCTGAGCTGTTCTAAAAGATACTGCCCATACATCTCTTGCTGCTGGACATTGCCATACTACATGCATAGATGTCTCCTCTTCTTGACCACATACTGGACAGGTTGCTACTTCCACCAATTTTCTTTTCCACAGATTCTTCTTAGTAGCTAGAATGTCATTCCCCAATTTCCAAAGGAAAGCTTTGGTTCCTCCTGGTATCTTCAGTCCCCATATACTCTTCCACTTTTTGTCCTTCTCACCTTCTTTAGAGGTTTCACCTATAATGGATTTTTTCCTGCCTTGCTCAACAAAGTAAGCACTCCTCACTGTGTACTGTCCCTCGTTAGAAGGCCACCATATCATTCTGTCCTCTGAGCCAAATTTACTCAAAATGATGCTGCAAATCAACTCAGCTTCCTCCTTCATGAACACTTCCCTCACTAGTTCCTCATTCCACCCATTTCCTTCAGAGTTCATTAGGTCACAGACCCTTGCATTACTGTCAAGAACCTTAACAGGAGATTGAACCCTGAAAGAGGATGGAGAGTTTAGCCATTTGTGACCCCACACATTTAGGCTCTTACCACTTGAGCCAACCTCTAGAGGTTGTACACTACTATATACAAAAGAGCAAATGTACTCAACTTAGCTAATTCGGTTTTTTTTTTTTTTGGTTTGTTTACGGGTTTTTTCAGTCAACATAGATCTTTTTCACGTGTCATCAAAAGGAGGAAAGAACAAAAAATTCCTTCATTTCCTAAGATTATCAATGGAGAAGTTTTTCAGTTTCAAAAAACACAAGCGTTTGTGTCTCTAGCTACAATAATTGGAAAGTGTAGAATAACTTCAGATGGCAATACAGAAGGAATCAAGAGGTTTTGGTTTTAGACACAGTTGGACAACATCATAAAGACTAATATCGTTTGATCTGAAGGTGCTATAATTTCAAAGAAAAGTGTAAGGCTCACAATCTTAGCAGGCACTGCTCAAGACAGCAAGGTGGTCAATCACCAAATATAAACGAGGGCCATAGGTAGATCATAAACACAAAAGATTTGTGCAGCTACCACACAAACAGGGTTATGGTTTTTTAACTTGTGCCGGCTGAGAAATGCACTATTCTTCTTTTTCTTCTCTATTTGTCGCGGGGAGCAGGGGGGATTTGTGCAACTACCACACAACCAGGGGGGATTAGTTCATTTTTCTTTATATAATTTCACTGTTATATTATCTTTAATAGAACTCTAGCAAATAAAAAATGTTGGTATGAACAAAGGTTGAAATTCAGAGTTACCTGTCATACAAACGGGCAGCCTCTTCTTGTGAACCAACAGTTCCAAGGGCTAAACTCAGATCATTATACTTCGGAAAAAAAATAAAAAAAGAGATAAAGGAAATGCATTGCCCATGAGAGTCATATAAATCAAAATACAATCAAAACTATAAAACACGATGATGAAAGACACATCCATCCAAAGTATACAATGAGCTCAATGGAACTATGCAACTAAACCAGGCAAATCTCCAACAGCTCAAAATATGGAATGGGTAAAACACTCTTCCAAACCAGAAACTTGAAGTGGGGGATGTTTTCATATAAAGTATTCAAATTGTAGTGCTAATTTCATCAGCTTAATCTATGAGAACTGTTTGTATTCCAACCTCTTTCATCTCAGATCAATCTAGGAAAAAATATTCCACAACAAACCACAATCAACTTATTTCATAATAGGAAAAATAAGTTTTTAAGTTTGTCTCTTTAAGGTATCGAGTAATTACAATCTTTCGGCAGATTATCAAACAAAAGTTGACCAAAAATGACGAAAAATATCACTGCTCTCTGTGGAAGAAATGGAGGAACAAATTTAAGTTCACTCTGGCTTAATTAACTCAAGCATATTTAGAGCAGATAATTCACAGAACAACAGACGGCCTGCAATTGGTTGAATGGGCTGCTCTTTGGATGAGCTTGAACCAGTTTCATTTGATGATCCAGATCGTACTAAAAAGGTAAACATAAACTAAAAAGGTAAGCCCAAAGCATACAATAGAATCATACATCTTGCAAACACACAGCTGACTAGTAAGGAATTATGTCAATAAAGCACAAGTGCTTGTAAAACCAAGTCTAGGGCATCAAAACCCCAAAGCTTTTAGGATTTGACAACTTAGCAATCTGTTACTCCGAGCCTATCAAATCATGTTACCTAGAAGAACATTTTTGCCAAAAACAGAATGCCAGTCTCTAACAGACTTTCCAATATCCTATGGTGGATCATCATATCACTTTCTTGCCAATGATGGATTCATCATATATCCTGAATCTCACCATAACATTGTACACCATGTGCAAATACAGGAGAGGAAATATATACACATTACTATCTAAATATTTTCAACCATGGTTAATTTAAGCATAAATCCATGTGACGAAACGATCCCTAGGTTCCATTCAGCGACTAAGGGGAGAATAGCTATGTAGTTCTCATGATGATATTGTTAAGCCTCAAGAAAAACAGACCGACATGGTTAAGACTCATTGAAACATTGTAATGAGTTCATGAACGAATTTGGGAGCAAAGGACGCGTATTGGGGTGAAGAAGATAAAGATAGCTCACTTGTGCAACCTATGATTTGACAATTACCTGTTGGCTTGGGAGAGAGTCTTATTATTATTTTTTTATGTGTTTTAATAGAATATTCAAGAAAGTTGGGTCATTCCCAACAAAACACATGTGGTCGCCTGAATTGGGTGGCCAAGATTAGAGAGAGTATATCATGCTCTCTGCATAACAGCAGCGCTGAGAAGTAACACAAACCAGTTTGTTTAATTTTGATGCAATCTTGCTTGATTAAAACGTTAATTACATAGCAAATTAATTAAATGTTAGCAAGGTAGAAGCCATTATTGAAATTATTGATAAGTAGCTAGGTTCATTGGGCGCCCACCCAAAATGGAACCAGGTCTACCTAGCTAGGACAACCAAGGTATCTCCAGGGTTGTGTCTAGGTTGCCTACGTTAGGAAATGACTTACCTGGATAACCCAGGCTTACTTGCTTTCTTTTTTAGTTTTTAAATACTTTTTTATACCACTTCTATAATTTCCAACAACCTTTTTTATTTTTATTTTTGTACCCACACTTCTATGATTCATGCCAAACAGAGACTAAATCACAAGAAGATATAAAAGGACATTGACTCAACCCAAATCAATAAATATTTCTATTAGTAAATTCCACTCTCAATCTACATTAAAACCAAAGTACTAATCTGAAACTAAAAAAGGAAAAAATACAGTTGAAAAACTCATGCTTTTACCCGTCAAAACTCACTACCCAGCTGCTAAAAAGAAGAGAAAAATAAAACATATATTTTGCCCAACTATTCAACATCCTGCCAGCAGGCCAAATCTTTGTTTATATGCTACAAGGACTAGAATTGGCCGAGACATGAGCATAGCACAATTTTTCAAACAAATGTCTATTGTTCGTCAAACATAAACAGTTTAAGTAGGCAATATCCTCTTGTTACAAACAAAAACAGGTTGGTTTTTTTTCATCATTCAAGTCATAGAATTTTCGAGTTGGAAGAAATCAACATCAAATAAAATATTATAATGAAGAACATCACTTGCAAGATCCACTTCTTCAAAAATGTTTTGCTGATGTATAGCTAATCCTAAGAGCTTAAAGATGAATGAAGAATACATAGCATAAGCTCAGGTAATGATCATAAATCATAGAACACAAATCAAGTTGACCCATCAAAACTGAACTCACTATGCAAAATTTATTAGATACTCGACTAGAATACTTGAATAAATGGCATACGCCACAAAAACAGTAAAAATAAAGTAAAAAGAAACAGACATGAAAGGGTCCCTCTGCCAAACTTGGAATAAATAAGAATTCATGAACTTTATGTCTACATTAATTACCTCAAAAGGGTCCCTCTGCCACTTATAATAAGAAGGTAAGGTGAGATAATGAACTTTAGGAAACAGATAACGGTAAGGACTAAAAAACATGCATAATTAAACATGCCATGATATAGAAACAGTTCAACACGAAAGAGTTGGGCTGGGATTCATAATTAGAAACAGTTAAGGTGAGATAATGGCTGCAGGTTAAGACCAAGAATTTATATGTTGAACTAAAGCTGTTATGTCTGAAGTTTTAGCTGTAAGAAAGGCGGTCGAAACATGCTTAGACTTGGGTTTTAGCATAACTTAGTTGAAGGTGATGCTTTAGTGTTAATTAAGGATGTGATGAGTGAAGAAGATTGCTAAACCTGGTATGGGCATTAATATTCAGGCAGGCCAAGATGATTCTGAGACCACTTTCATCATGAATACTAAGACCAAGTTTTTAATGATTTTGGGTTTTAAGTTTGTTTAGTTACTAATCTTTTAAAAAGCTTGAATATACGTAACATGTGGTTGCCCATGATTAAGCCTAACATGGATTAATCATTTTCTTCCAACTAACTAATGGCCTTTAGAATCATTTTGCGATGCTTTTTATAAGACCCATTTGAAAATCTAGGCAGATAGGTTTGGGGGTGAGATGAGCATTTTGTGTTTTGTTTTAAAGTTTAAAATATTATTTTTTAGTTTTGAGATTTGAAAAAGTTGAATTGGAATTTGAAAAAATTATATTAGGATTTGAAAAAGTTGAATTGTTTATTATATTTTATATGAAAATTTAAAAAAGTAATGAGATGAGATGAGAAATCTTTACCCTCAAACCTATCTTAAAAAGGCGTGCAAATTAAAGGCTGTTTTTCCTTGATAAATCGAGGTGGGGAAGGATGTAAAAGCTAAAGTAGTTCATGGAATTAGATACCTATAGCCGTAAACGGAGATACTAGGTGGACCCGTACACTAGCGTTGTATCTAATGCGTCAGGTATCTATTCACTTACATGGTTTGGCAGTTGGCAAAATAGGACTGTACGTAGCATTGCTCGGCAAAATAGATGATCTTTGTATCTAATGCGTCAGGTATCTATTCACTTAAATGCAAGAATATTGCTAATAAAATATTAAAATAAGAGTTCTATCATATTATGGAAAAACAAATAAACATGCATTTTAGTTAGAGAAATTCTATTTACAGTCTCTACTTGGGGACTACATGTGCATGCCCTTTATAAAATGAGAAAAAACATCATTTTAGGATGGATATTTTTGTAATTCTAAAAAATTTTAAAGATAAAATTATCTAGATTTATATTGTAGTCTCCATTTAGAGACTGTATATAGCATTACTCTTTTAGTTAATTCATTAATTACATGTAAAGTGAACTTATCATCTATTAATTTTTGTGGCATGATCACTATATCTTTTCTTTTTCTTTATCTCTCCTCTATGGAAATAGTGTAATACCCAGAGCCTAAGCCCAAACCAGAAGGGAGGCCAAGCCCATGACGAAGCTAGCCAAGCCCACGACGATGTCGTTTAGGTAGGTGTCTTCTTTCCTGACTGCAGTTTTCTTGCCAGGTTGTTTTTTTCTTTCTTTGCTTTCCCTTCAGTTTCTTCACTTCCGAAAATCCCTCCACCTCAAATCCATTTTTCCCCACGTCTCTGCGGTTTTCTTTTCTTTTCTTTTCCTTTTCTTTTCCATCACACGCTCAAAGTCACACTCACCCAAGGCGCCACTCGTTCGTTTCAGTATCAGATGATCAAGTCATCCTCCAAACTTTCTCTCTCGCTCTTCTCTTTCTCCATAAGTTCTCACCACCCCACGATCCAGTCACTGCTCAAGCCATTCTCGGTTGGTCTCACTGCCATGAAACACAAAAGTGTTTTTCGTCCCATGCAAACCGTGTAACGTAGCCCTTCCCGTCCACAAAGCACCGTAAACCAAACCATGCACACAGCCACCCTTCCAACCCCTTCACGTAACAGCCATGCACCATGGTGGGAAACAAGTACCCGACCGTTCCCAGCCCACACCAAAACCAGCCCCTGTTTTAGCCACCTGAAACAGAGCAAAAACAGCCTAGTCTTCAATCCCTTTTCGGAGCCACCAGTCATGGCAAGGAAATACAACGGCGTCAATCAGTAGAGGCCCAGAAAACTCAGGTCTTGCCACCCCAGGTCCGCCGTTTTCCTCACGATAAGCCAGCGGCACCCTCTCCGTTTCTCCCTCTCTCGGGTTTACTCTCTCTCTTTCACCGTCTCTCTCTCTCTCTCTCTCTCTCTCTCTCACAGTGCGCCAACGTTGGGAAAGCCACCTTCCACAGCAACCCAACTCCGCCGCGACCTCCTTCCCTCACGGTGAGCCATCGTTGCACAAGGATCTCTTTCGGTTGCTGCTCTTCATTTTTGTTTTGTTTTCTTGTTTCTCCAGAAACAAGTGTATTCATTTGACTCTAGTCATGATTTCCTTCGTAATTACGGAAATGCCATCAAGCCATTGGTTATTGTTTATACGCAAAGCAACTCATAACTTTTAAGTGTTTTTACTTTTTTCTGCCCTTCAAGTTATAAAACTACAAGTGCTTTTATGAATATATTTAAGTAGTTTTGATTTACTATCGATGGGCCTCGGTCTCATTGTAAAAGAAACTGTGTATTTTTTTAAAATGTATTCCGGCTCATTTTTAAATTAGTCTTAAAATTGGATTAATAAAAAATACTTACGGTTTATAATAATATTATTTAGTATTAGATTTTATAATTAGATTCCGGAAATAAAGAAATTAGAGCTTAATTAGTCAGAGATTTATTAATTGAATATCGAGGTATTTGAAAATTTATGATATTTTGTGTATCGAGAAATTTAGATTTTTAGGAAAATAAGTTACCTAGCATTTCAGATTTAAGTATTGAAAAATGTATTGATTTTGGATATTTATGAAAATTTTGTAGCAATATTATAGGTGACAATTGATTTTCGTTCAACACTCTTGTGGAGAAATTCTGAAAGACTAAAAAGTCCAAGTAAGCAGAGTTCATATACTAGTTTTGCATAAAAGAAATTAAATGAGGTTGACTTTGAAAATATGCATGTTTGTTTTTTAAAAGAAATCTAAAAACGACCTCATATGTTTGTTCTACATATGCATAAATTCTATATAAGAGAAAGTATTTTCTGTCATGACTGGTATAGACATGAGCTAATTTTGTGTATTATGTTTATGAACTATGCAAAAAGAGCGAATATGAGAATCTAAAAATTTTTGTTGTGAACAAATGAAAATGTTTTGATTCTGTTTATTTCGAACATGTGAAATTATCTGAAGCTGTTCAGTACTTGTTTTGATATGATGTGGTATCTAAAAACCTTGGCATGAATTTCTGATTCTGTATCTGAATATGATCTGGTTCTGATGATGTTCTGTTCTGTTTCTGTTAAGGCCCTGCCACGGGTATAATGGTAGTTTATAACTCTACCACGGGGTGAAACATGGTATATAACCCAGTCACGGTTATAATGGTGGTTTATAACCCTACCATGGGGGTTAAATATGGTATTTGTCCCGATGCCATGCTCCGATATGATATGAAGATGATGTCTCAGTTTATGATATGCCGAAAGATTTTTGAATAAGAAAGTTTTTCTAAAAGGTTCGCTCTGATGTTTTGTAACAAGTTTTGTTTATGCATTCTGAAAGTAAATATGTTGTTTCTGCATTCTGAAAGTAAATGTTATGTTCTGCATACCGGACTTTATAAATGCTCATGTTTACATGCTAATATAAGTTTTCTGCTTACTGAGTTGTTGATAACTTAGCCTTATCTCCACAATATTTTTCAAATATTTTGGTGGTTAAGTTGAGGATCAAGATTATAAGGCATTGGGTGAGATGGTTTAAGTATAGTGGATTAAGCATAGAAAGTTTTTAGGAATATTGACAGTTTTTATTAAAAAAAATTTATTGTGTTATGATGACTTGACATTTTGGAAAATTGGTTATATGGAGGAAATTTGTTTGAATCGAAATTTTTATATGATATTGAGAATTTGGAGTCTATTATCATATTGTTAAAATGTGAGTTTAAGTGATAGGAAGTAACTCTCCGACCTGTCCGGGACCGGGGCATTACGAAGAGGGCCTAAGACACGTGGTGCACTATACCTTAACGTTTGGGTTCATTGACAATTTATCTTCTCTTTCTTTCTTTGTTTCCTACTATTTCCCGTTACAGTAGTGTCATGCATCATTATTTCAACATATACTCATTTTGTCTTCCATCTTTCAATTTTCGATTTTATTAAAGTTATTTTTGTCATTTTGAGCGGGGATAGATGCATTGCTTGCAATGAGGGGATGAAAATATTGAAAAAATATATAAGTTAAATGATATAGATAAGAAAAAAAAAGAATAGATAAGTTGATGAATCATATATTACAAAAATTATTAACTAAAATACAAAACGTAGGGCTCTAGTTATTCAAAATAGACCAGAGTTTAGATATACATTGGGGATGCTCTAGTGGGAGGTGTAGAAGTAATTAATGTAGAAAAAGAAGGGTAACCAACAAAGAATATGGAACCAAATACTTTGTGCAAACGAAGAGGGGAGAAGAAGTTTCAAGAGGACAATCAAATTGTCTGACGAATGTTGGCAATAACAGAGCATTATTCTCTGGAGACAATCAAGGCAGCAATCAAATAGAAAATCAATCCAAGCATCAAGGAGCAATACACGGCAATACAGACGTTGTACAAATGTATATGAGTTGATTAGTTGTAAATATAGAATGTGTAGATATCTTTCCTTGTGTAGCCTGCACTGCTATTTATTAGCTTTTAAATACTTGTAACAGTTTTCTATATAATGAAGAATCCTACGCCATAAGCAATTGCTGTGGTTTCACTATTGTCTCTAAAATCCTTTCA
>QEOT01003128.1:594342-610006 GCA_003123785.1 Pterocarya stenoptera
TCCAGTTGAAGACACTGACAAAGTGCACTGGTATTTACGTGGTCTAGGCCACGAGTTCTCGAGTTTTTCCACCACTCAACTATCTTTAACTCCTATCCCAAGTTTCCAAGATATTGTTCCTAAAGCAGAAAGCTTTGATCTTTTTTCCAAGTCTATTGATCATAATGCAGGTGGCGCCTCTGCCTATGTGGCTCATTCCTCCTCTGCATCTTCCAATCGAAATGCAAGGCCAAATAATAATCAAAACAAATATAAAGGAGGTCAATCAAAGGGAGGAAATCGTGGCAAGCAGCAGTATAGGAGACCTCCTCGATGTCAAATATGCCATGAAGAAGGCCATTATGCCACGGACTGTAAGATCAGATACACAAAATCTGATGCAAACCTTGCTGAAGCACTTGCAAATTGCACCATCAGCAATGACACAGCAGATTGGTACACTGATACAGGAGCATCTGCACACATGACTTCTGATGTGTCTCAACTTGATAAGGTGGAACCTTACACTGGTAAGGACAGAGTTATTGTTGGTAATGGATCCTCCCTACCCATTACACACATGGGTTCTTGCTCTCCCACTCCAACTCTTCAATTAAATGATGTTCTTGTGGTGCCAAACTTAACCAAAAATCTGCTTTCTGTCAGTAAATTAACCAATGATTTTCCTTTGTCTGTTTCCTTTACTGACAATGATTTTATCATACAGAATCTTCAAACTCAAAAGGTGGTGGCAAGCGGTAATCGTGTATATGGACACTATGTACTGAAGCGTGGAAACCATGTTTTTTCTACTGTCATTAGCAAGCACAATTTATGTAATTCCTTTGACACTTGGCATGCCCGTTTAGGCCATGTATCATCCCAAATAATTTCCATGCTTAATAAGAAAGGTCTTCTATCTCTCACCTCCATATTGCCGAATCCATCTTTGTGTGTTAGTTGTCAAAAGGCTAAAAGCCACAAACAACCTTTTCCAACAAGTGATAGTCGATCCAAAAACATTTTAGGACTCATACATTGTGACTTATGGGGTCCGGCACCAATAAATTCAATCTCTGGATATCGATATTATGTTATCTTTATCGATGATAACTCTCGCTTCACTTGGTTCTATCCATTAAAGCACAAAGCTGATTTTTATCAAACTTTCATAAAATTTCAAACACTTGTTGAAAATCAGTTCTCGGCAAAGATAAAAAAATTCCAAAGTGATGGGGGAGGTGAATTCACAAGTACCAATTTTCAGTCTCACTTAGCCAAATGTGGTATTCACCATCAGCTCTCTTGCCCCTATACACCCTCTCAAAATGGAAGAGCGGAGAGAAAACATAGACACATCACCGAGACAGGCCTAACAATGCTTTTTCATGCCAATGTTCCTCTTCGTCTTTGGGTTGAAGCCTTTAGTACAACAGTTTTTACAATTAATCGCTTGCCCACACCTGTCTTGAATGGGGCTTCTCCATTTGAAATTCTGTATGGTAAGTCTCCCACCTATGCAATATTTCGGATTTTTGGCTGCTTATGTTTCCCATATTTGCGTGATTATACTAAACACAAGTTTGAACCAAGAAGTCTCTCATGTATTTTTCTTGGTTACAACTCATCCTACAAAGGATTTCGATGCCTCGATCCTAAATCACATTGAGTATTTGTCACTCGGCATGCTCGGTTTGATGAGACAGTTTTTCCATCATCTTCATCCAATATGCAACCTTCTCATGCACTCTCAGATTATATTTCTTTTCATGATCCCAGTTCATCAAATTATCCTTTGTCCAGCACTAATTCTTCTGCAGGTTCTCGGCCATTACCATCAGTCACTCCATCCAAGCCATGTAAATCATGTGCCTTGGAGTTGAACACATCTCGAAGTTCACCAATATCCCTGCCTCATGTGCCTACTCCAATAGCTGAGCAAGTTCCAGAATTGCCTCTTGTGCCTACTTCAACAAGCGAGCCACTTTCAGATATGACAATTGCACCAGCTAAGAATTCTTCAGCAAATCAGAATTCTCATCCCATGTTAACACGTGGAAAAGCTGGTATCTCAAAGTCCAAACATTACAATTATGTTTGTCAAGTTCCTTCCTCTCCTTTATTATCATCACTATTAGTAATGAAGGAACCAAAAGGATTCAAAAGTGCTGCCAAATCACCCGAATGGCTAGCTGCAATGGAGGATGAAATTCATGCTCTCACTCACAACCAAACATGGGAACTAGTTCCTAGACCACCTGCTACTAATGTGGTTGGATCCAAATGGGTTTTTCGGATCAAATATCATTCGGATGGCTCCATTGATAGGCTCAAAGCACGCCTTGTTGCCAAAGGCTATACTCAACTCTATGGACTTGATTTTAATGACACATTTAGTCCAGTTGTTAGAGCCTCTACTGTTCGCATTGTACTCTCTATTGCAGTATCTCGTGGCTGGAACATACGTCAACTTGATGTTAAAAATGCCTTCTTGCATGGTTTTCTACAAGAAGAGGTTTATATGGAACAACCACCGGGATATATTGATGCTTCTCACCCAAATCATGTTTGTCGTCTCAAAAAGGCAATCTATGGTTTGAAACAAGCACCGAGAGCTTGGTTCCATCGCTTTAGCAATTTTTTAATCAAAATTGGTTTCAGTTGCAGCAAAGCCGATTCTAGTTTATTTGTTCATTCATCGGACAATGGCATCATTTATTTACTCTTATACGTGGATGATATTGTCATCACAGGCAGCAATGTGTCTCTCATGGACAATTTCATTAACAAGCTACGGCAAGAGTTTTCTATGAAGGATCTTGGCAATCTGAACTATTTTTTGGGCCTGGAAGTTACTCATTCTCAAAAGGGAATGTTCCTCAGCCAAGTGAAGTATGCAAAAGATATTCTTATTCGAGCTGATCTCCATGATTCAAAGCCAATTGCAACACCAATGATTGTCTCCAATCATTTGACTACTGATGGTCCTCTCTTTCATTCACCAACAACTTATCGATCCTTTGTTGGTGCACTGCAATATCTCACCATTACTAGGCCGGATATTACACATGCAGTAAATTCAGTAAGTCAATTCATGCATGCACCAAGAGAACAACATTTTCAAGCCGTAAAAAGAATTCTCAGATATGTTAAAGGAACTCTCCATTTCAGACTCAACATCAGTCCATCAAGCAATTTCAACATCTCAGCTTTTTCAGATGCCGATTGGGCTGGTTGTCCAGAAACCAGTCGATCAACATCAGGATATGCAATTTTCCTGGGTGACAATTTAATCTCATGGACCTCCAAAAAGCAGTCCACAGTATCTCGGTCTTCGGCGGAATCCGAATATAGAGCATTAGCACTCACTGCTGCTGAAGTTAAATGGTTGTTAAACATTCTTCATGATTTACAAATTCCACCAACAGAACAGCCGACTTTACTTTGTGACAACACAAGTGCCATTTTCATGACTCGAAACCCAGTAGCTCAACGAAGGTCCAGGCATATTGATATTGATATTCATTTTGTTAGGGAATTAGTCTGCAATGGTACATTGAAGATTAAACATGTGCCATCCACCTTGCAAATAGCAGACATATTCACCAAAAGTCCATCAAAACCCCTGTTTCTGCTATTCCGATCCAAGCTTCGCGTGTTGCCAACCATGCTTGACTTGAGGGGGGGTGTTGGCAATAACAGAGCATTATTCTCTGGAGACAATCAAGGCAGCAATCAAATAGAAAATCAATCCAAGCATCAAGGAGCAATACACGGCAATACAGACGTTGTACAAATGTATATGAGTTGATTAGTTGTAAATATAGAATGTGTAGATATCTTTCCTTGTGTAGCCTGCACTGCTATTTATTAGCTTTTAAATACTTGTAACAGTTTTCTATATAATGAAGAATCCTACGCCATAAGCAATTGCTGTGGTTTCACTATTGTCTCTAAAATCCTTTCAACGAAGACCAAAACAAAGTAAGATTTTCAAAATGAAAGGAATCCTGGGCCTGGAGGAGAGAAGCCAATCGCAGGTATGACTCAATTCATGAGGAAGGATACAATCTCAATGTCCATTTTTTTAGATATAATATAATTAGTGAGAATAAACACTGCATAATCTGGATAGAAGACAACAGTACCATTTAATATTAACAATTCAAACAATTACAGATTCTATTATAGCTAGGTAATGCAGTTTTTACTTCTGCTTCAAGGTCACAAGCATAAAATCAGAAAGTATATTGTAAAGTAAGTTAGTGGTCATTGTATTGGCAACTGAACAATACGTTCTTTCTCCTAAGAAAGGACAGATTTTTTTTTATAAGTAAGGACAAATATGCAAGCAAAAGGACCACTAACAACAAACATGACAGTCAAAGCACATTGCCAAGCTATAGCGACATTTCCTTTCCATTCCAGAAACAGAGTCATCAGTCTAAACACTTTTAGCCGAAATGCTGATCAGGAATTATTCTAAAACTTCATTCTCTACCTTTTGGGCATATGAAAACCAAATTCACATTCCCTAATCTCAAGGTGTAAAAATGAGGTAAAGGAAAAAAAATCTATGAACAGTTTCACCTGCAAAGAGGATCAAATTTGTACAGAAACCATTATTCTCACCTCTTCAAACTTCTCAAAGTTCTGAGTATCTCTAACTCATCCTTGACCTCAGGAATAAAAGCTGCTTCCATCTCATATAATCTGTCCCATTGTGATCCTTTAAACCATGGGTGTGCCTAATATGAGTATCCTCCATGGAGCCTTATGATTTTTGGGGATTTTCATTTTGGGATAAATAATACTACAGACCCCCTTGAAGAAAGATTTCATCCAGAAAACTTGTAAAACACCTTTAGATCCTAGAAGCTCAACAATCATGTTGTTCTACTCCATAATCGAACATAGAGAATTTTCTTTTTTTTTGTTTTGATACATCCTTTCTTTACATTTGACCTTATTAGCATTAGTAGTTCAGATGGGCTGGCAAAATTTACTCTGGTAGTTGATGTAGTTGCTGTTATTGAGATATATATTGGAAATGGCTTAGTATATTTATTTTCTTTGTGGGATGGAAGAGACGGATGGAGGAGAGTCTCTACTACCCTCACATTATTTCAAATGCTTTATTCTCCCTCTGGCCAGAGTATATTATATTGCGACCCTAGTTCCAGCCACCCTCAGAAAAGTAGTTTATGTTTTATTTCACTTATACGAGAATAGAGTTTTGGTCTATATGGCATGGAAAGGATATCACCAGTAGTGGGGTTATGATTGCCAAGAGTCCAAGTGTCTGGTTTCTATATTAGATAGCTTCGATGAGATTTAAGGTTTTGTCTCTAGCATGTAAAGAAGGCCCTCAGTATTGGTGTGCGTATGGACGTCAAGAATCCAAGATGGCTAAATTTACCTAACAAAATGGCATAAGCATTATTTGCACATGCCTTTACTGCATTTTGAACTCTTTTAACTTCCGAACTTTAGATAAGAGTTAGACAAGGAACATGATAAATGAGGTGATACAGAGTTCTGATTTCAATTATATTATTTTTGGTTTGAGAAATTGCAAGAATTCTCTGAGGCTTCTTAATACTCCTCTCTCTCTCTCTCTCTGAGTATAATTTTTTTTCTCCAGAAGATTCCAACATGCCAGAGATTTGTCTCTGATATGCATTTGTCTCTGGCATTGGCCAGTATCAGCCTACAAGTTCTCTGGTTATGGTGCTGAGATATATTATTTATAGTAGAACAAAAAGAAAGAAAAAGAAGGGGTGGGTGGTGAGGGATGTGGATCATACCATTCATGATTAGCCATGGTGGTACAAGGTCATTATATTTGCATTGTCACTATCTCTATGCTTTGTTATTCTTCAAATTATTTCCACAATATTTCTTTTTCTAATTTTAACTTAAACAAACTGTCAATGAAGTTGGTATACCATTGACATTGACAGTGGCATATTCTATTTTTCTTTAATGTTTGATATTATTTTCCTTCTGGCCTTCTCTCTCAAGGCTCTGTTCTCTCTCAAGTCTCTCGACCTCACCGAAACACGGAAATAGAAACTTCGTCCTTCTCTCTCTAAGCTCATAAGGTATCTTTCTTGGTACAGGGATTTTTCTCGTCTTTCTGTTAGATTCGTATGAAATTAGGGGTTTTTTTTATTTGTCTGGTTTATATTATTTTTTCTTTATTCTGTAAGCTTATTTCTATACCTTATCAGTGGATTTTTTCTATTTGGACTACGAGCCTGTGTGGGCTGTTGGTACTGGGAAGGTTGCAACTCCAGCTCAGGCTCAGGCAGTAAGGCATTGTCTTTTGTTTTCATTAATCTCATTTGTTGGACTTAGCCCCATGTTTAACTAAGAGGTGTTTCTATAGCATACTTGTAGTGAAGTTGAAGCTTTTGATTGGAGACCATATAGAGAAAGGTGCTCCTTGCTTTCTAAATTTACTTGTGTTCTGTAAATTATAGATGTAACTTATTTTTCCATTTTTAAATGTAGATTGTACAGAATTATCCCCAAAAATAATAGTATAAAATAAATGAAGACCGTAATGCTAAATGCCAACAAGATAATGCTTTGTTTGGAAGAATGTCATCGATTCAAGATGTGCATAAATTATATGTAGTAATATTGTTTTAACGAGGAGAGAGAGAGAGTCGTATGAGGGAGTTTTCTTCAGAGATATGCATATGGAGATTGCTTTCATAATTTTTGTAATACATAGAATGAGGATCTAGAATCCTGTAATTGTTATTCATTTATATAGTAGTATGATGCCGTCAAATGTTTAGATGCTCTAACCGTCAACTGATGACAACTCTATGTATCCCATCTATATATTAAAATATTGGTCATATCAGTAAGTAATTTTTTGATTATACCGTAGGGCAGGTCTTAACCATTTAGTTAAGTGAAAATAAGGATTTTTAACTCTATGGCAGGTACATTTTGAATTGAGAAAATGGCTTCACGCAAACACTAGTCCTGAAGTTGCTGTGGCAACCCGGATTATTTACGGAGGTCTTTTCATTATTCTATCCCTCATTGTACTTGGCATTGTATTTGTGCGGTCCTGTTATTATCTCAATTTGGAAGATAAGTCAAGTTTACTGAATTTAGCTTTTTCTCCAATAGGACTTGCTCAGCTTGTTCTGATTTTGGGCTTATGATATTACTGGATTTTGCTTCGTTTGGCTGTTTATCAACTTGATTACAAAAGGGAAATTCTCAGCTTGTTTGAATTTTGGGCTATGATATTACTGGATTTTGCTGGATTTGCATGGCATGGTGAGGTTCGTTATCCACCTTGTAGAAGTGAAGATTGGAGTGTAAAACAAAGCAGCAGTGTCTATCTGTTCTGCGTCTGCATTTGGCTGTTGAGCATTGAGCTTGTGGTTTTAGGACTGCTTTCATTGAATGGGCTTTACTCGATGCACTTAGGTTACGACTTTTGGGGCTAATATGCAAACTTTGGATCGAACTCTGATCAGATATATTGCAAACACACAGCGATGGAGGCCAAAGCAGAAGTAGTCGAAGGGCAAGGACCGATTTACGCCCAAGTAAACACAAAGGGATATCTGGGCATGTATCAAAATGGAAGCAAACTAGTGGACATACAACTCTTAACAACTTCCACAGACCCATCAATAGATTCCTTTGGCTCCAATTAGAACCAGACGGGAACCTCAAAGGATATTAGTGGGACGGATCCACGTGGGCCTTGGACTACCAGGCGATGTCGGACCCATGCGAGCTCCCGAGTTCGTGCGGTTTGTACGGTTTGTGCAGACCTGGGTATGGTTGCTCATGTTCGGACAACTGAACGACGTTTCACTCAAGTGAGGAGTGAAGAAAGATGGGGGGTAGGGGGAGAATGGGGAAGATGAGGGAGGGAGAATGGGAGCTCTCGATTCAGAGGGAGGGAGAATGAGATCTGGGGTTTACTCGAAATGGTGCGTTTTGTTTTTATTTTTGGCCACGTCAGACCGTTTGTGCCATGGCTGCAAGAGGCGATTGCAAATAGAATTATTGTTTGACCATATCAATCCGTTGGTATGCTTTCTTAGAAGCCATAGATGCTCTCAATAGTCAGATCTCCGTATATAACAATTGCTGCCAACAATTAGTATAGCGGTATCTTCAGCACAAGGTCACTTTTGGATTATGGAGTGGCAATGGGTAGTGGATTACATCGTTGCCTCCTAGAAAATTCTGGTGCCATTAATTACTCAAGTGAGGCTCAGAAGGAAATGGTAGTGTGAATTTTTGCATCTTTGAGGACCATGAAGTTTGGATTTTTTTTCCCGTTATTGTCACTGTTCTGCTTATTGTCGTCTGGAATATGTTGTGTTTTGACTTGCTTGGCTTCCTGTTTCCTCAGAGGGTGGTGATTGCACAGTATTGTAGAAAATAAGTCGCAGATACCATGTAGAAAATAAGTAAAAATAGAATTTGAATTAGACTTCTGTTTCTGATTAATCATTCGTTATGTACAGTAAGATGGTCTATCTATAGGAAAAGATTAGGCCAAGTGAAATAAGGAAATAAATAAATAGAGATCTGCTCATCAAAATGGTCTATCTAACTTTTTGGCTTTATAAAATCATTTATTATCTACACCTTAAATGCATCTTATGGGGTAGCCAGATAATTCTTATGAGCAATACTACGTACAGTCTCCATTTTGGATACTGCATTGCAAACTTAGTTAATTTTGTCTTTAAATGTTTTCAAAATTACAATAATATCCTTATCAAAATGGTACTTTTTTCTATTTAATAAAAGACTTGCACATGCAATCTTCAAATGGGGACGGCAAATAAACTTTCTCAATCCTTATTATGAACTTGCTTATGAAACCTTGTTAGAGCCTTGGTTCTTGTATGTAATGCATCTTTTGTACAGGCCACAAGTCCCTGGAGCAATAGCAGGTCCATTACTGGGAGGGGCAACTTTTGGGAGCAATCGTCTTATCAGATTTTGGGGCTTTACCAAATTTGTACAATTAGTTTAATTAGTTGTGATGTATTATTATTTATTTTGTTCTTTGTAAATTTATGTTTTGCATTGTGATGTAACAACAATATTATCTATTTTGTATTTTTATTTATTTTGTTCTTTAATTTATTTTTTTATAAATTAATTTTAAAAAGTGTTTAAATCATTTAAAAATATATATATGGGCAATTTAGAATTTTCTTGATATCAGAATTTTTTTTTATTTATAAAAAAACAGCTATAAAAAAGTTTTAAAGTCTTTAAAAAAAATCGGGACTAAATCTGGTTATAATCTGTATATTCGGGTTTGATCCGAATATCCGATTACAATCTGGATATCCAGATTGAATCTGGTTATTCGCCCAGATTAAATCCAGATTAATTCGGGCAGATAACCGTCTGGTTTTTAAAATTCAGATCCAGATCCAATTGCACACCCCTATATGGCTTGTTAAAAAAAATTAAAAATACAAACATAAAAGGGTAGAAAGAATTTATGATTTGACCCTTTCTCTTTTTGTATTTTTGGGTACCATACATTATTTTGAATATATATTTTTTAAATTTGTTTTAATAATTCATGTGGTGTCTGTTAATTGGACAAAGTTAGGCGTATATAAAATATATGTAGTGCCTAAAACTTCTACTTCTAGAAGTAGGGCATGTATATTTATATATTCTTTCACGGAAAGCACCTAAAACTCTACTCTTTTGAGGTCAAGTTTGCCTCAGTACAAGTCAATAGTGCTCGAAATTTTAAATTCCAACCGATACTGAAAGTGAAGGCACCTCAAGTCAATGAAGTCATTGTGGAAACAAACAGCTCCAATGCAAATTTATAAATGTGCAAATCGCTCTTTGTTATGCGTAAGTAATGGGTCTAAGTAGTCCAAGATTCCAAGTCAGTGTGGAAAATACACATCCTAACTTTAAACTCCAGCCAATGAACATGCAGTACTCTAAACTCCGGTAACCCATTTTTCCAAAGTTTCTCATGCAGTGGTATTTGGAGTCATAATATTTCTTAATTGGTAACAAAGTCTAAATACAATCATAAATGAAAAAAAAAATGATATAATATAATATATGTACCAAGACCATTGGATTACATATTGTTTTGAAAGGGTCCACTCTAATTTAAAATTTTAAAATACAAAATGACGATGTGAATCAAGCGAATAGGGTCATGATATTGTAAAAGTTTTTTTTTTTTTTTTCGAAAGTTGTTATCATTATTATTATTATTTTTATTTTAAAATTTGAAAAAAATAAATTAATGTTTACTTTATTCTTTGTAAATTTTTTATTTTGTTCTTTGTAAATTTATGTTTTGCATTGTGATGTAACAACAATATTATCTATTTTGTATTTTTATTTATTTTGTTCTTTAATTTATTTTTTTATAAATTAATTTTAAAAAGTGTTTAAATCATTTTTAAAAAAAATATATGGGCAATTTAGAATTTTCTTGATATCAGAATTTTTTTTTTATTTATAAAAAAACAGCTATAAAAAATTTTTAAAGTCTTTAAAAAAAATCGGGACTAAATCTGGTTATAATCTGTATATCCGGGTTTGATCCGAATATCCGATTACAATCTGGATATCCAGATTGAATCTGGTTATTCGCCCAGATTAAATCCAGATTAATTCGGATAGAGAACCGTCTGGTTTTTAAAATTCAGATCCAGATCCAATTGCACACCCCTACATGGCTTGTTAAAAAAAATTAAAAATACAAACATAAAAGGGTAGAAAGAATTTATGATTTGACCCTTTCTCTTTTTGTATTTTTGGGTACCATACATTATTTTGAATATATATTTTTTAAATTTGTTTTAATAATTCATGTGGTGTCTGTTAATTGGACAAAGTTAGGCGTATATAAAATATATGTAGTGCCTAAAACTTCTACTTCTAGAAGTAGGGCATGTATATTTATATATTCTTTCACGGAAAGCACCTAAAACTCTACTCTTTTGAGGTCAAGTTTGCCTCAGTACAAGTCAATAGTGCTCGAAATTTTAAATTCCAACCGATACTGAAAGTGAAGGCACCTCAAGTCAATGAAGTCATTGTGGAAACAAACAGCTCCAATGCAAATTTATAAATGTGCAAATCGCTCTTTGTTATGCGTAAGTAATGGGTCTAAGTAGTCCAAGATTCCAAGTCAGTGTGGAAAATACACATCCTAACTTTAAACTCCAGCCAATGAACATGCAGTACTCTAAACTCCGGTAACCCATTTTTCCAAAGTTTCTCATGCAGTGGTATTTGGAGTCATAATATTTCTTAATTGGTAACAAAGTCTAAATACAATCATAAATGAAAAAAAAAATGATATAATATAATATATGTACCAAGACCATTGGATTACATATTGTTTTGAAAGGGTCCACTCTAATTTAAAATTTTAAAATACAAAATGACGATGTGAATCAAGCGAATAGGGTCATGATATTGTAAAAGTTTTTTTTTTTTTTTTCGAAAGTTGTTATCATTATTATTATTATTTTTATTTTAAAATTTGAAAAAAATAAATTAATGTTTACTTTATTCTTTGTAAATTTTTTATTTTGTTCTTTGTAAATTTATGTTTTGCATTGTGATGTAACAACAATATTATCTATTTTGTATTTTTATTTATTTTGTTCTTTAATTTATTTTTTTATAAATTAATTTTAAAAAGTGTTTAAATCATTTTTAAAAAAAATATATGGGCAATTTAGAATTTTCTTGATATCAGAATTTTTTTTTTATTTATAAAAAAACAGCTATAAAAAATTTTTAAAGTCTTTAAAAAAAATCGGGACTAAATCTGGTTATAATCTGTATATCCGGGTTTGATCCGAATATCCGATTACAATCTGGATATCCAAATTGAATCTGGTTATTCGCCCAGATTAAATCCAGATTAATTCGGATAGAGAACCGTCTGGTTTTTAAAATTCAGATCCAGATCCAATTGCACACCCCTACATGGCTTGTTAAAAAAAATTAAAAATACAAACATAAAAGGGTAGAAAGAATTTATGATTTGACCCTTTCTCTTTTTGTATTTTTGGGTACCATACATTATTTTGAATATATATTTTTTAAATTTGTTTTAATAATTCATGTGGTGTCTGTTAATTGGACAAAGTTAGGCGTATATAAAATATATGTAGTGCCTAAAACTTCTACTTCTAGAAGTAGGGCATGTATAGTTATATATTCTTTCACGGAAAGCACCTAAAACTCTACGCTTTTGAGGTCAAGTTTGCCTCAGTACAAGTCAATAGTGCTCGAAATTTTAAATTCCAACCGATACTGAAAGTGAAGGCACCTCAAGTCAATGAAGTCATTGTGGAAACAAACAGATCCAATGCAAATTTATAAATGTGCAAATCGCTCTTTGTTATGCGTAAGTAATGGGTCTAAGTAGTCCAAGATTCCAAGTCAGTCTGGAAAATACACATCCTAACTTTAAACTCCAGCCAATGAACATGCAGTACTCTAAACTCCGGTAACCCATTTTTCCAAAGTTTCTCATGCAGTGGTATTTGGAGTCATAATATTTCTTAATTGGTAACAAAGTCTAAATACAATCATAAATGAAAAAAAAATGATATAATATAATATATGTACCAAGACCATTGGATTACATATTGTTTTGAAAGGGTCCAGTCTAATTTAAAATTTTAAAATAAAAAATGACGATGTGAATCAAGCGAATAGGGTCATGATATTGTAAAAGTTTTTTTTTTTTTTTTATGCGAAAGTTGTTATCATTATTATTATTATTTTTATTTTAAAATTTGAAAAAAATAAATTAATGTTTACTTTATTCTTTGTAAATTTTTTATTTTGTTCTTTGTAAATTTATGTTTTGCATTGTGATGTAACAACAATATTATCTATTTTGTATTTTTATTTATTTTGTTCTTTAATTTATTTTTTTATAAATTAATTTTAAAAAGTGTTTAAATCATTTTTAAAAAAAATATATGGGCAATTTAGAATTTTCTTGATATCAGAATTTTTTTTTTATTTATAAAAAAACAGCTATAAAAAAGTTTTAAAGTCTTTAAAAAAAATCGGCACTAAATCTGGTTATAATCTGTATATCCGGGTTTGATCCGAATATCCGATTACAATCTGGATATCCAGATTGAATCTGGTTATTCGCCCACATTAAATCCAGATTAATTCGGATAGAGAACCGTCTGGTTTTTAAAATTCAGATCCAGATCCAATTGCACACCCCTACATGGCTTGTTAAAAAAAATTAAAAATACAAACATAAAAGGGTAGAAAGAATTTATGATTTGACCCTTTCTCTTTTTGTATTTTTGGGTACCATACATTATTTTGAATATATATTTTTTAAATTTGTTATAATAATTCATGTGGTGTCTGTTAATTGGACAAAGTTAGGCGTATATAAAATATATGTAGTGCCTAAAACTTCTACTTCTAGAAGTAGGGCATGTATATTTATATATTCTTTCACGGAAAGCACCTAAAACTCTACTCTTTTGAGGTTAAGTTTGCCTCAGTACAAGTCAATAGTGCTCGAAATTTTAAATTCCAACCGATACTGAAAGTGAAGGCACCTCAAGTTAATGAAGTCATTGTGGAAACAAACAGCTCCAATGCAAATTTATAAATGTGCAAATCGCTCTTTGTTATGCGTAAGTAATGGGTCTAAGTAGTCCAAGATTCCAAGTCAGTGTGGAAAATACACATCCTAACTTTAAACTTGCCAATGAACATGCAGTACTCTAAACTCCGGTAACCCATTTTTGCAAAGTTTCTCATGCAGTGGAACTTGGAGTCGTAATATTTCTTAATTGGTCTAAAGTCAAAATACAATCATAAATTAAAAAAAAATGATTTAATATAATATATGTACCAAGACCATTGATTACATATTGTTTTGAAAGGATCCACTCTAATTTAATATTTTAAAATAAAAAATGACGATATGAATCAAGCGAATAGGGTCATGATATTGTGAAAGTTTTTTTTTTTTTTGTTTGTGAAAGTTGTTATCATTTTTAATATTATTTTTATTTTAAAATTTGAAAAAAATAAATTAATTTTTACTTTATTTTGTTTGGAAATTTTAGATGAAATGTTTTAGTTGCATGAAATTGCATGTTGATCTGATTATCAGTACTGCAATTTGGGGAAATTAATGGCTATCAATTATTTTCTGGGTAGGGTTGGTTGACTTGAAATGCTAGTGCATGGATTATAGACACTACTACTCTTTCATGTGAACGTGGAAATTAATTAAAGCCTATCCATGTGAACGTGGAAATTAAAGACACTACTACTCTTTCATGCATAGGATTAGATTCCAATCAGTCAATGTGGAAATAATTTAGCTCCTCACTTACGTGAATTTTCATTCACGGAACATTCAAAGTCTTCTCTATACGCGTTTTCCCATTAATGAGCCATTAATGTTTTGTGCCAATTCAGAACTTGGACACCAACTAATTTCGAAGACTACTAACTAATTGATATAAATGACTAATTGAGATCAGACTCTTACGAATAATTCATCAAATAATATCTATTTTTCTTATTCTATCGCAGGCCACGTACAGTCAAAGAATCAATTAAGAACGAACTCATCAAGGCTAATATCAGCCTCTCACTACAAAAAAAATTATGATGCAGTACATGATAATCTCTTATATTGAGTATATGTGATCAGTTTGTTTGTCAATTGTAAAATCACCATGTGAAACATTTAACTAAATGAGTAATGAAGTGTACACTTATAAGAATTTAAACTCAGAACATTTATTCTGATATTATATATAAAAATGACTATTTGTTCCAAAAACTTCAAGACATCTACTATATATAATACCATATGAAATCATCACTTATCTCAAAAGGTTCAGCTCATGAAATATGTAGATTTTATTATTTATAGTTATGTCTTAACATCAATGTGAAAAATGACAACCCATAATCTATCTAAACGTGGAAGAGTGATCTCCACTACTGCATGCATGCGTAAGATATGGGTCTAATTATTAATTAGTCTAAGTCAATATGGCTCCTAACTTTCAATTCCAGCCACTCTAACACTCTTAAGTCCCGTGTCCCATTTTTCTTATATATATTCGAGTTGCGGAAAGCCACGATACTCACAATAGAACAGCCAAAACAAGCAGATTTTATATAGAAATGAATATGGGTGTCTTACAATATTATTTCCCAATGAAGGCTTTGCTTTGGGTTTTAGTGGTTTTTGTTCAAACTCGTGAGTACATGGGTTGCTTGGAGGAAGAGAGAGTTGGTCTGCTTCACTTCAAGTCATTTCTTATCATATCCATTCCGTCTCTCAGAGCTTATAATTCAGATTATGATCGTCTCCCTTCATGGGTCGACCATGAGGAGAGTGATTGTTGTGATTGGGAGCGGGTCACGTGCAACTCCACCACAGGTCATGTGATAGAATTGTCCCTCGACAATTTAATGCAATATCCTGATTATTATTATGAGCGAAGTTCATGGTTGTTAAATGTGTCTCTATTAGAGCCTTTCAAGGAGTTAAGAAGTCTTGATCTATCCTTTAATGCAATCGATGGTTGCATACCAGATGAAGGTATGTTGTGAGGAATGAGGAGTTTTAATATATAATATTCTGAAATTCACATATTGT
>QEOT01003128.1:611960-628164 GCA_003123785.1 Pterocarya stenoptera
AAAAAAAATAAAAAATAAAATAAAAAGATGAATTTGGGTTAGGCAGCAACCTAGCACTACTCATACTTTTAATGCATAGAGTACATTCAAAATACTAGTGATAATTAAACAGTACTATTGATCTTCTGCCGCTTTGAGATTTGCATGGGTTAACCCTTAGCTAGGGATACTGTTTTCGAGCAATGCTAGCTGGTGCACGTCGCTTTAAGTATCAATGTATTTATAAGTATTCTTACACGTGTATTTAATTCTGTTGTTGAAGGACATTAATTGATAAAAGTTATTTTGTTGTCTTCCAATATTAATTTTCTTGCAAGGTGGTACTTTCGAAAGGCTCGCCGTATTAAGAAATCTGAAGACATTGAATCTTGATCATAATTGGTTTAATGACAGCATCATACCATCTCTAAGTGGGCTTACATCTCTTACGACATTGAGTCTTGCGGAGAATTATGGTTTGCAAGGAGGAGGTGAAGGTATTATTGATCATGATTATTAATTCTCACAGTACTCCATGTTTGTGAATCTTGGACTTGATAATTATGTGAATCTTGAAGTTCATACGTTCTATTACGTCATGTTGTCCAAATACATTCCTAGTGACTATGTGGACAGATATGTGGACATGATAACAAGCTGTTGATTAAAAGACTTAAAATTTTTTAGGAAACAGAAACCTGAATTAGGCCCCGTTTGTTTACACAAAACCACTATCTCATCTCATCTCATCTCATCTCAATCATTACAACTTTTTCAAATTCTCATACAAAAATATAATAAACAATTCAACTTTTTCAAATTTCAACATAAAAATAATACTAAAAAATATATTCTATTAATATTTTATTCAACTACTATTCAAAACATCTCATCTCATCTCATCTCATCTGTGTATCCAAGCGGGGCCTTAGTCTTTGTCGTTGGCGTTTGAAGCATGTGGCCACTTATTATCAATGCTGATACTGTTTTCAAGCAATGCTGGTCCACTTCTTATACATGTTTTCATACGTTCTATTACGTCGTCATGTTGTCCAAAAGTTTGAATCTTGCTTATGTAGTTCATAAGTTCTAAATTATCACTAAATTTATTCAAAATACATTCTAATTGTATTGATTTTTTCTTCATTTCATAATAAAATAAATTAATAAATTATTAACTACAGGTTGGAAAATGTTGTCAAGATTGGAGAATTTGGAGATATTAGATCTTTCTTACAATCTCCTCAGCCACAATACTAGTTGTCTTCAATCAATTGTTGCAATCAAATCCCTTAAGAATCTGAATCTTGGATCCAATGGGTTGGGCCAATCCTTTCCAACCAAAGGTATGGTGATTTTTAGACTGATCAATGGCAGCCCGCTTGCTATTAAATATTCAATTGGTACTTTAGCTTATTATACGTGGACAGATATATATTGGATTATTCTTTCATGAGCTTTCAATCTACACTACACCACACGTCATTAATTTATTTGTTAGGTTACATACTGTAAGTGACATGATCATAACAAGTTCATTAAAAAAGACTTAATTTTTTTCAGAAACAAAAACCACTTATTATGAATATGCTGGTGAATATCAGTTATTATGTTTTCAAGTCCACTTAATTCTTTTAGGAAGCAAAAAACTTTTTTTTTCAAGTCCACTTATTATGTTTTCTTAATCAATTTTTTTTTTCATATATTTTTTTATATATCCTTAAATGTTTATAAAAAAAAATTACAACATTATTAAAAAATAATTTCTTAATCATTGAGTAAAAAAAAAAAATTCATTTCCTAATAAAAATGATACCAAAGTGATATTTTCTACTTTGCAAAACTAAATTAATGAATAGCGGATGGGTGTTGAATGATAAAAAAGGAAAGTGGATAATCATGGATATGGGTTTTATGTATTTGGAATCTTGTGCTTTGGCGGATGTATGTGGATGAATTCAACACGCAATTAGAATGGGTTGGTTTAATGGGTCCGTCCGTCCAATAAAATCCTTTATTATTATTATTATTATTATTATTATTATTTATTCTAATCCATTACAGTTGCTTTTGCTTCACTACAATCCGTCTGTCTATAGAGATGATATTATTTTATTACTATTATTTCAATAATTCCCGAGGGCTTCTTGCCTATTTCTATGCATACGTATAAAACACCACAATAGACCATACTTTAAACTATAGATTACGAAGAGGGTTTGGTATGTAATATCATATACACTTGTATTTACATGGGTCTAAAGCCCTTATTCAACTACGCATAACAACTCCATCCAATTGTTTTTTCTTTCTTTAATTAGCTGAAGCAGTAGTAGTGCTTCAAATACCCTCAGAGAAGCCACCAAAAGTAATGTGTGCTCTGGAGATGGGATTGTAATACATGTACACTTTATATTAATATTCATTCTAATTGTATTGGTTATTTTTTTTCGTTTCATAGAAAAATAAATTAATAAATTATTAACTACAGGTTGGAAAATGTTGTCAAGATTGGAGAACCTAGAGATATTAGATCTTAGTGTCAATTCCCTCAACGACACTAGTTTTCTTCAATCAATTGCTGCAGTCAAATCCCTTAAGACTCTCAATCTTGAATACAATAAGTTGACGGGATCCTTTCCAACCAAAGGTATGTTGATTTTTTAGGACGTCATTTGTTAAGTTACATGTATATAATATGTGACATATATAGCATGAATGTTAATTAAAAAAAAAAAACATTACTAGAATTAATCTTTCTCTTTGGCATTTGAACAATAATTTTAATGCATAGATTCGTATGCTTTGAGATACAATTAAATGAATTACATTTGTATGTGCCGCTTTGAATCAAATGTCAAAATTATTTAGACTTGGACAAGATTTTAAACTTGAATTTCATATTACCTTAGAAACAAAACAAAACAAAACCAAAAAAATAAAAAAATTTGAAATCATAAGATTGATTTGATAATCTAACTCTTAATCATTCATGACGTTAAGGCAATGATGATACTCATTACTGATAGTAGGGGGTCGTGTAATGGCAGCATGAAATATGTTATAACAACAAGTTCTATTATGATATAATTAAAATGAGATCATTTTTTTAATTTACTGTTATGCAGAGCTAGCAAATTTAAGCAACTTGGAGGTTCTTATCTTGGGAGGTAATCAATTTGGTGGACGACTACCAATGCAAGGTAAGAAAGAGTTATCTCATCTGATGAAGAATTAGTATTCTACGGATCTTTTGCATCCAGTTCTAGAACACAATGTAACTGTGATCTTAATTGGAAGTTCCAGTGTCACGTATCCATTGTTTTAACAAGAATATACACATAAAAAGATGAAATTATCAACTTTCATTTAATTGGAGATGCTTAGGGTTAATATTAAGAATGCTCTTGCCTCTTTAGACATATATATTACTTATAAAATCAATTGTGATTTTTTTACAAAGGTATAATTGATACTGAAAAGCACATTTATAAGTCAAAGTTCAATAATAAGTATAAAAAAAGTGCATGGTCATTAATTGATGGGAGCAAAACATAAGCAGGAGTGAGTTGGCAAACTTGACACCATGTCTCTTGTAGAACTGGCCAATTTAAGCAAGTTAGAGAATTAATTTAGATATCAGTGCAAATTTGTACTTGGGAATCATTTCTCAATTTACTGGAAAACTACTTTTGCGTAGGCCCTTACACTTTGTTAGCATTACCCCAATGATCTATAATTACTTATGAATTGACCATATTTTTATATTGAACATAAAGGTGATTGGTCTGACCGATTGTTAGAGTAGAGCATAATCAATTTTGATGCTTTTTCTTTTGACAGAATTTTGTGCATTGAAGAAGCTTGAAGTGTTAGATCTATCTGACAATCACTTTGAGGGGATCCTACCTCCATGCATAAACAATATGACATCTCTTGTGGTGTTAGATATTTCCTATAACCAATTCAATGGAAATGCTTCATCATCATGTGTAGAAGCCAGTAGAATAAGTCTCGAGTATATTGATTTTAGTTATAACCAGTTTGTGGGCATATTCTCATTCAACTTATTTGCCAATTACTCTAAGCTTGAGGTTCTTGGATTCAACGGCCAAAACAATAAAGTTGAAATAGAAACTGAAGGTTCCATGGGTTGGTCCCCTTTGTTTCAGCTGAAGATCATTGAATTGTCTAATTGTACGCTGAACAAGTTGACCGGCAGTTTTTCGAAATTTCTTCATGCCCAGAATGAACTGGATACAATTGATCTTTCTCACAATAAGTTGAAAGGAAGCTTTCCGAATTGGTTGGTTGAAAACAATACAAGATTAAGGTTGCTAGATCTTCGAAATAACTCTTTTATGGGTCAATTATATTTACCATCATTGATCAACATGAATATGATCTGGATGGATGTCTCGACCAATCACTTGGAAGGAAAACTTCAAGAAAATATTGGCAAGACTTTTCCAAATTTAGCATATCTAAATCTTTCCAATAATAATCTTGAAGGTAATCTTCCTTCCTCAATTGGTGGGATGCTTTATTTGGAGGTATTAGATGTTTCTTCCAATAATTTCTCAGGTGGGGTCCCAAGAGAATTAAATACAGGTTGCTTGTCATTGAGTATTTTGAACCTTGCTCACAACAGCTTCAACGGTGCTATTTTCATTGGGACAAACTGGAAAGTTCTGAAGATGAATGATAACCAATTCACGAGTATCACACCGGTACATAATTCAACTATTCACCTATCATATTTACATATCAGCAACAACAGAATTTCAAATACTATCCCCCGATGGCTTGGGAACACGTCATACTTGAGAACTCTTGTTATGGCTGACAATAGTTTTTATGGTCTAATCCCATGTGAACTAAGTATGACAGGTACGTTAGACCTTTCTCATAACTTATTTACGGGATCGTTACCTTTTTGCTTGAATCTACCAGAGCTTGAGCACCTATATTTGCAAGGGAACAAATTCACAGGATCAATACCAAAAGTTCTTTTCAATTCCTCATCTCTTTTAACGTTGGATATTGGAGATAACAACTTTACAGGCAGCATCTCTGTTGAAATCAAACAACTTCAAAGCTTAAAAGTACTTTTGTTGAGTGGCAATCATTTCACTGGTATAATTCCGAATCAGTTGTGTTTGTTAAGAATGATAAGCATAATGGATCTTTCCAAGAATGCTTTTTCTGGGACCATACCACAATGCCTCCATGACATATATTTTGGGAAGACAACGGCACTTAGTGTTGACTATTTTAGTGGAAAAGTTTATGAGATGTTTACGGGTATGGAACCAACTTACAGATATAAAGGTTTCTTAAGATCGCATAGTAACCAATATCTTCAATATGTTGATGTAGAAGTGGATATCGAGTTTGTAACCAAATATAGGCGTAGTTCTTATAAGGGTTCTATCCTTGGTTACATGTCTGGATTGGATTTGTCATGCAACAAACTAACAGGCGGCATCCCATCGGAATTGGGACAAATATCTTCATTGCATGCACTAAACTTATCTTATAATCAGTTGACTGGTACAATTCCTGAATCATTTTCAAAGTTGACTTCCTTGGAAAGTTTAGATCTCTCTCGTAATAGTTTGAGTGGAGAAATTCCTTCAACACTGATTGATTTAACCTTTCTTGAGGTATTTAGTGTGGCCAACAACAACTTATCAGGTAAAGTTCCAGATATGAACGCACAATTTTCAACATTTGAGAAAAGCAGTTATGAAGGAAACCTATTTCTTTGCGGACCACCACTAGATAAAAGTTGCGGCAAAGTAGATGTGTCATATCCAACACAACCGCAGTCTTCAAATGCAAGTGACAAAAAATGGTATGAAGTAGATCATGTGGTCTTCCATACAAGCTTCTTAGTAACTTACATCATTTTCTTTTTTAGTGTTATCAGTCTTGTTTATATTAATCCTTATTGGTTGCAAAGGTGCTCCAACTTGATTGAAGATCTTATATTTGACAGTTATTATTTTGTTATTTGGAAGCTTAAAAACTTTCTATGTATGTAGATACACTGACTTTCTTGTAGTATCTTTAATGATAGTAATAATGGTCAATTATCAATGAATTTATTTTGAATAATTAGTTATTGGACTGAAATGTGAAGGAGGTGAATTAGTGACTTATATACTCGTGTTACTATTATATATTTTATTTTCTAAAAAAGGTCGTCAATATTTCATTAGATATATTGACTTTCCATGGAAATGTCATGATAAAGATAACAGTTTGTTCTGTGCATTTGATTATGAAGAATTAGTTATTGTGATCAAATATGAAACTTGGTGTTCGGTTACACTTTTCATTCTATTTGATGATGGATAGTGTTTTCAGTAATTAAAAACATTTTTATTATAACTAGTCCTTTGAACCAATCCCATTAGTTTATTGACGGAAAAAATGACGACCAAACCATTTTTTTAAAAACATAGTACTACGTAATCACGTTTTGTTTTAAAATAGTACTACGTTATTACTTGATAGAGTTATAATTAACTATTCCTTTAAGTTTTTTACAAGAAGACTGAGTATATAAGAACTTGATGCCAAACATATCAAATGACATCAGAAATATAGGAGAAGCAATGCCATTTTAATCAACTATATTACAAGCTGTCAGCAGACCCACTGCTCAAGCCACGAATCACTCCAAAGGCAGCAATCCATATAGTCAACCTCTGTAGATCAAGCTACCATTGTAGATGAAGCTAGTCATTAGTGTCTTTCCTTTGTTGTTGTACAACTTTCTCATATCCCACAATTCATGGGATTATATTTAAAGTCTTACGTGTATATATATTACACTGCCATGAACTATCTTGGATGAATAAAGACAATACATTTTCTTGTACTCTGGTTCACATGGTTTTAGAGCAATGGTCATGAGTTCGAATCTTGATTTTACACTCTACCTCATTTAATTAAATATTCCATGTGTTAGGCCCACTCGTTGAGGGGGAGTTTGGCCCACATGTGAAGGGAGTGTTAAGACATAAATATAAATACTAAAATCTACCTCTTCCTATCAGCTTAAGCTTTTGGGAGAAGTGGTGATTTCACATGATTTCATAGCCAATACTAACCAACGTCGTCTTCTACCTTATTTTTTTTTTCTTTTCTCAACAATGTCATCTTCCTCCAATGCCCAAATGCCTTCACCCACTATCCTTCTTACCAATATCTCTCACCTTCTCACCATAAAGCTTGCTCATGAAAACTATCTATTGTGCAGAGCACAGTTTCTACCCTATCTCAACAGTCAGTGTCTTTATTCCTTTGTTGATGGCTCTCACCCCTACCTCCACCTATGATTTCAACCTATACTCCCGACAGCACTTCTCCAACTTTAATCCCCAATCTAGAATATGCTGCATGGTATTAGCAAAATCAACTCTTGCTCTTTGCACTTGTTTCTTCCCTTTCCGAAGAAATGTTCGCTCAATTCGTCAAATTACACACCTCTCGTGAAGAATGGGTTGCTTTGGAGCAAACCTTCTCTCTTTAATCTCAAGCTAGTGTCATGAACTCACGACTTAGTCTTGCTTCATACAATAAAGGCAATCTTTTAGCTGCTGCTTGTTTTTACAAAATGAAAAGCTATAGAGATACCTTGGTTGCCATTAGACAACCACTCACTGACTATGAACTCGTTAGCTATATACATGCAGATGTGGGTCTTGAATATGATCCATTGATCTCATCCCTCACCACTCACCTTGATCCAATGACTATTCAAGAGGTGTATGGTCATCTCCTAAACTATGAACTTCGAAATGAGAAACAACATCCAACCCTTGACTTGGCTGATGCTTCAATCAACACAATATCTTGCAACCACAATAATTGTGGCCATGGTTGTGGCTCATCTGCTTCTTCTGAAGCTTCAGGTTCCAACACATAGAACTCAAACCAAAACTATTCACGTTCAAGAGGGTGCGGACGTGGAAATGCCAAAAGTAATTCAACTTCAAATGGTAACCACCCCACCTGTCAAGTGTGCAGATGGGTAGCATACACTGCATTGTTGTTTTCATTGTTTTTACCATGCTTATCAAGAGAAACCAATCAAATCAATACCAATATTTTATGACTTCCAACAATGGACCCTCTAATCAGGCCTGGTACCCTAACACAGCTGCAACTCATCACCTCACTTATGAGTTGTCCAATTTAAGTCTTCAAGTTGATGAATATATTGGCACTAATAAGGTCCGTGTAGGTAACGGCACATGTTTGCCTATTCATCACATGGGTGTTTCCCGTATTTCTTCTCCTTCCAAATCATTATTTTTACACCAACTCTTACATCTCCCTTCAATTCAAAATAATCTTATCTTTGTTCGTAAATTTACTTATGATAATAATGTGTTTTTTGAGTTTCACCCTCATTTTTTCTATGTCAAAGGATCTCAAAATGGGGACATTTATGCTCCATGGACCAATTAAAGATGGGCTCTACCTTCTCTCTCCACCACCATCATCTTCTTCCAAAGCTGCCTTCATTGGGGAACGTGTTTCTCTTGATGCCTTCATCTACACCACCTCTTCGTACTGCTCATCACCATGCGCACTCGGCTCTAGAGCAACATCATAAAGCTACACTTATAAGTCAAAGTTCAAGAATATGTATCAAAAGATGGTAATTGGTGGGCAAAATACATAAGCAGTCCATCTTTATAGAGTTAGTTGGCAAACTTGACACCATGTCTCTTGTAGAACTGGCCAATTTAAGCAAGTTAGAGAATTAATTTGGATATCAGTGCAAATTTGTACTTGGGAATCATTTCTCAATTTACTGGGAAACTACTTTTGCGTAGGCCCTTACACTTTGTTAGCATTACCCCAATGATCTATAATTACTTATGAATTGACCATTTTTGTATATTGAACATAAAGGTGATTGGTCTGACCGATTGTTAGAGTAGAGCATAATCAATTTTGATACTATTTGTTTTGACAGAATTTTTTGCATTGAAGAAGCTTGAAGTGTTAGATCTATCTAACAATTACTTTGAGGGGATCCTGCCTCCATGCCTAAACAATATGACATCTCTTGTGGTGTTAGATATTTCCTGTAACCAATTCAATGGAAATGCTTCATCATCATACGTAGAAGCCAGCGGAAGAAGTCTCAAGTACATTGATTTTAGTTATAACCAGTTTGTGGGCATATTCTCATTCAATTTATTTGCCAATTACTCTAAGCTTGAGGTTCTTAGATTCAACGACCAAAACAATAAATTTGAAATAGAAACCGAAGGTTCCATGGGTTGGTCCCCTTTGTTTCAACTGAAGATCATTGAATTGTCCAATTGTAATCTGAACAAGCTCATCGGCAGCATTTTGAAATTTCTTCTTGTCTAGAATGAACTGGATACAATTGACATTTCTCACAATAAGTTGAAAGGAAGCTTTCTGAATTGGTTGGTTGAAAACAATACAAGATTACGCATGTTAGATCTTCGAAATAACTCTTTTATGGATCAGTTATATTTACCATCATTGATCCACACACATATTACCTTGATGGATGTCTCGACCAATCACTTGGACGGAAAACTTCAAGAAAACATCGGCAAGATTTTTCCAAATTTAGTATATCTAAATCTTTCCAATAATAATCTTGAAGGTAATCTTCCTTCCTCAATTAGTGGCATTCTTTATTTGGAGGTATTAGATCTTTCTTTCAATAATTACTGAGGCGGGGTCCTAAGAGGATTAAATACAGGTTGGTTGTCATTGAAATTTTTGAACCTTCCTTATAACAGCTTCAATGGTGCAATTTTCATTGGGACAAGCTCGAAAAATCTGCAGATGAATGATAATCAATTCACAAGTATCACATTGGTGCCTAATTCAACTGTTCAACTATTAAATTTAGACATCAACAGTAATGAAATTTCAAGTACATTCCTCCGATTACTTGGGAACGTGTCATACATGTGTACTCTTACTATGGCTAACAATTATTTTTATGGTCAAATCCCATGTGAACTAAGTATGACAGGTACTTTAGACCTTTCTCATAACTTATTTACGGGTTCGTTACCTTTTTGCTTGAATCTACCAGAGCTTGAGCTCCTATATTTGCGAGGGAACAAATTCACAGGACCAATACTAAAAGCTCTTTTCAATTCCTCATCTCTTTTGATTTTGGACATGAGCGAGAACAGCTTTTCAGGTAGCATTTCTATTGAAATCAAACAACTTCAAGACTTAAAAGTACTTTTGTTGAGTGGCAATCGTTTTATTGGTATAATCCCGAATCAGTTGTGTTTGTTAAAGATGATAAGCATAATGGATCTTTCCAAGAATGCTTTTTCTGGGACCATACCACAATGTCTCTACAAGATATATTTTGGGAAGATCTTGGATGCTTGTTTTGACTATTTTCATGAAGAATCTTGTTCAATGGTTATACGTCTACTACCTTACAGATATAAAAGTTTTTCAAAAATGCTTGCTACCTGTTACAAAGATAGTGAATATGTTGATGCAGAAGTAGAGATTGAGTTTGTAACCAAATATAGGCATAATTCTTATAAGGGTTCTATCCTTCGGTACATGTCTGGATTGGATTTCTAATGCCACAAACTAACAGGTGGCATCCCACTTGTGTTAGGCTAAATATCTTCATTGCATGCATTAAACATATATTATAATCACTTGACTGGTCAAATTCCAAAAACATTCTTAAGATTGGCTCTCTTGGAAAGTTTAGACCTCTCTCATAATAGTTTGAGTGGAGAAATTCATTATGCATTGATTGATCTAACCTTTCTTGAGGTATTCAATGTGGCCAATAACAACCTATCAGGTAAAGTTCCAGATATGAAAGCACAATTTGAAACATTTGAGAAAAGCAGCTATAAAGGAAACCGATTTCTTTGCGGACCGCCAGTAGATAAAAGTTGTGCCAAAGTAAAGGAGTTAGATCTAACACCAACCCAATCTTCAAATGAAAGTGACAAAAAATGGTATGAAGTAGATCCTATGGTCTTCCATACAAGCTTCTCAGTATCTTACATCATTTTCTTCTTTAGTGCTATAAGTCTTCTTTATATTAACCCTTATTGGCTACAAAGATGCTCCAACTTAATGGAAGATCTTATATACTCCTGTTATTATTTTGCTTTTGATACCTCAAAAAGGTTGTCAAATTGTCTATGTAATTAAGATACATTGATTTTCTTTCAACATCGTTAATGATAGTACTAATGGTCAGTTATCTTTGAATTTAGTTTTGAATACTGAGTTTTGATACACATCCGCCAGTGTAGCGGTGTGCAATTTTGCACACCTTACGTGGCAATCTATTTTTTTTTCTTCTTCTTCGTTAAAACCGTTCCAGCTCCCAGCCCCTCCCCTCTCCTTCCTGTTTCTCTCTTCGCAGCCCAGATCCGCCGCCGCCGCCGTTGATTGTGCCTCCCACCGCAGCCACCAATCACTACCACCACCGAGCCCTTCCTCCTCCCCCAGCCCGAGGCCCGTATTTTCCACACGTCGCAGCTCACATTCCGCCACCTACAACCGCACATCGTCGCCTCCCACGAGCACGCCGGAACTCCACCGCTCGGCCATACCCTCCTTCCCCAGTCCACACCGACCTTCCTCTCTCCCTTACATTCCCTCTCCCTCACGGGGTCCTCTCCCTCATGGCCAAATCTGCACCACCGGGGGTGGGGGTGGGGCGACGGGCTGGAGGCCTTGGGCGACATGAGTGGTGGGAGTGGGGGGAGATGATGGCGCGGGGTGGGGGGGAGCATGGGCGACGGGCGACGCTGGAGGAGAAATGAGAGTAAAAATAATTTGAAACGGATGAAATGAGAGGGAACGTGAGGAACGTGGGTTTTTGTTGTAGGGACTTTTTAGTCATTTCACTTTAAGTGTGTTTTGGCTAATGTAAATAGTGGCGGATGCCAATATTATTTCTTGAATAATTAGTTATTGGGCATAAATATGAAAGTGATGTTCCCTTAAACTTGTTATTCTATTTGGTTATGGAGATGGTTTTCCATATTTGGGAATTCTTCATTCTATGTGAATCGGGATTAAATAAATCAAGTATAAATTAGAAAAATTAAGAATTTGTACCCAAATATATGAGTCATATCCAACAACAACAAGTCATTCGAATGAAAGTACCACAAAATTGTATGAAATAAATCGAGGGTTTTCCTTACATGCTTCTTGGTATTTTAAGCCACGTTCTTTTTTCAGTGTGAGTAGTCATCTTTATATTAATTTTTATTGGCAACAAAATGCTCCTACTTAATTGACGATCTTATATACTCGTGTTACTATTATATTTTTTATTTTCTTAAAAAGGTCGTCAATATGTCATTAGATGGACTTTCCATGGAAATGTCATGATAGTGATAATAGCTTGTTGTGTATGCATTTGATAATGAACATTATTTATGGTGATCAAATATGAAACTTGGTGTTCAATTACACTTTTCATTCTATTTTATGATGAATAGTGTTTTCAGTAACTAGAAATATTTTTCTTTATAACTAGTCCTTTGAACCAATCCCATTAGCTTAGTGACGGAAACAATGGTGACCAAACTTGTCACAATTGAGGTTGTTCGAGGTAATTGACCTAACTGAGCCAAAATCTCTACTCGAATCAATCCATCTTGAACCTAATCCCAAACCTCTTGGTGGAGAATTGATCTGCTTTCACTACAAGCTAGAGATATGATCATTTACAATGAAGTTTTTTACAACTATGATAATTTCATTTTAAATAATGGGTATTTGTAATGATTTTTTTTTTTTATTCTTTCAAAAGAAACTTCATTTGCTATGAAAATATCTAGTTTTTCCAAGGACAACTAACTCCATGTAAATAATCTAATAGTTTGAACAAAATATGATTATTTCCAACAAAATTTGTTCCTGCAAATAATTAACATTGAATTAAGTTGCAATAAAAGTTTCCATGACAAATACAAAAAAGTTAATTGCAAGGTTTTTTTCAAGGAATTAGCAACGAGAAATTTTCGTTGGATTTTATATTCAATGACAACATCTGGACTTTCGTTGCAAACTACTTGATATTACCAATTACAATTCTTATTGCAAATAATTTTATTACCAACAAGTTTATTTTCCTTGTAATTCAAAATATTTGCAAGAAGTATTGGGCTGTGCATAGGCATGTCACCATAACAGATAAAGCAATATTTAGAAAGAAATGAACGTGAACTCATAAAATTATCTCATCTCATATAATCGACCCTTCGGTCCTCTCCTTCTAAAAGGTGAGGTTTCTACTTGGTCTCTTGACAAAGCTTGTGTCTCTTGGACGACAGTCTATAGAGTCAAAATCCATGGCTGATGATATCACACAACGTTGGGGTTCTTTGAAGTTAACAGATGAAGAACAACAGGTTTTAACACTGACAGATGAAATAATTTTATCAACCAAGATTAGAGGCAGTCATTGTCTTTTGGCAATGACACTCTTGCTGAAAATAGTGCGGATGCAGTCCAAAAGGAAGCAACTACTACCCCAATTGCATTTCCTATGAATAACTTGGTAGCTAATATTAGCTTCACTGATAAGGTTACACTTGCTAATATGTCAAAACCCCCTATTTCTGGCCCTCCAACCATTGACTTTCATTCAAACCCCTCTCTAGCTCTCAAAGGCATCACGTGGAAAAGGAAAGCCAGAGGCCAGTCCAAAGTACTGTCTAATATCACAAATCTCTCATATACCCCTCCTAAACTTAGAAATACCAAAAGACCCGTAACTATGTTGGAGACCCAGTATAGCAATTCTGCCCAAAAGAAGAGGAAGACCAAGCTCAAGCCTGACAGGAGCCAACCTCAGGTTCAAGTAGTGGAGGCTGCTTAGCAGCCCCACCTCCTCCAATGAATTGCTTAAGTTGGAATTACTGGGGGCTTGGAAACCCCCGAAGAACTCATGAACTTCACCTTTTGATGAAAACAAAAACCCCAAACTTGGTCTTTCTAATAGAGACTAAGTGTAACAGGGAAACGATGGAAAGAACTCGTATCAAGTTGGGTTTTGACTACTGTTTCAGTGTGAACAGTAAGGGAAAAAGTGGTGGTTTGGCCCTAGTATGGAATTCTTCAGTGGATCTAAAAGTAATTTCACATACTTATTGGCACATTTCTATGTTAATCAATTTGTCAAATGATGACACCCCTTGGGTGTTAATTGGCTTCTATGGACACCCTAACATTGCTAAAAAATGTGAAACTTGATAGCTCCTAAAAGAGCTAACCCCTACACTAAATGCCCCATGGTTGTGTTTTGGAGACTTCAATGAGATCACAAGCCTTAATGAAAAAGTTGGAGCTGCTAGCAGACCCTATAGGCAGATTGTGGCTTTCAGAGAAGCCTTAGAACACTGTGATCTCAATGACCTTGGCTATACAGGAGACAAATTCACTTGGGCCAATAATAGAGAGGGAAGTCACTTTACTAAAGAGAGGATTGATAGACTTCTTGGCAACACTACTTGGTTTACTAAAATCGAGCAGCATTCAGTTCTACATTTGCCAGCATCCTCCTCAAATCACATGCTTATTTTTATTCAGATCCAGGATAGGTTTGTGACTAAAAAGCAAGAAAGGATGCTTAGATATGAAGCTAGCTAGACCAAGAGGGATGGATGCGGGAACTTGATCAAATAGACCTGGGAGAACTTCCTAGGGCAATCTGATACACTTTAGAACACAATGTTTGGCTTAAGAAATTGGAAAGAGGTCTAAACATGTGGAGCAGGGACATGCACAAAAGTCAAGGGGATCTCTTGAAGTCTAAAATTGAAATGCTTAATCATCTAAAAGAACAAAATGAGGGGCAACTGTATGATGAGATCAAAGAACTTTAGATAGAAGTGCATTCAATGCTTAATGCTGAAGACACAAAATGGCAACAAAGAGCGAAGCAAGCCTAGCTAAAAAAGGGGACAAGCATACATCTTTCTTCCATAACTGTACTAGCCAAAGAAGAAAGCACAATACTATTAAGAAGATTTAAGATGAGTTTGGCCAGGAGTTCAACAGACAGCAGGACATAATTCAGGTGTTTCAACATTTCTTTCATAACCTATTCACCTCCTCAAGTCCTACTGGTACTGCTGCATGCTTTTCCTCTATGCCTAAGAAAATGACAGTAGACATGAATCTCATCCTAGCCAATCCTTTTACTGCATTGGAAGTCAAAGAGGCCCTGTTCAGCATAAATTCCTTGGGATCACCTGGTCCTGATGGGCTCCCTGCTGCTTTCTACCAGAAACATTGGGACATTGTGGGTGCAAGAGTTAGAAAAGTTGTGCTTGAAGTTCTGAATGAAGGAATATGGTCTAACACTATGAATGACACCCTCATTGCACTAATCCCTAAAAAATCCTCCCCCTCTCATGTGACTGATTTCAAGGCTATAAGTTTATGCAATATTTTTTACAAAATCATTGCTACAACCTTGGCTAATAGGATGAAACACATCCTACCAGACATCATATCTCCAACTCAAACAGCTTTGTCCCTGGCAAACTCATAACAGACAACATTATTGTAGCTTTTGAATCTTTGCACACCATAAAGGCAAGGTTGAAGGGAAGGGATGGTTTCATGGCTTTTAAACTCGACATGAGTAAGGCCTATGATAGAATTGAGTGGCCATTTCTGAAATCAGTAATGCAACAGCTTGGTTTTGAACAAAAGTGGATTGACCTTATTATGAAGTGTGTAGGATCATCCTCTTATCCACTCATCCTTAATGGAGTGCCTCATGAGTGTTTCAAACCCACAAGGGGGATTAGGCAAGGGGGCCCACTATCCCTTTACCTGTTTATTCTCTGCACAGAAGCACTTAGTTGCATGCTTAACAAAGCTGAGAGGGATGGAATCATCACTAGTCTGCGTATAAGAAGAACAAACTCTCTGTTAACCATTTGTTTTTTGCAAGTGACAGTCTCCTCTTTTGCAAAGCAAACTCTATAGAATGGATCAGATTATTTTACTTGCTGGAATCTTATGAAAATGCATCAGGATAGAGGCTAGACAAGGAAAAAACCTCAATCTACTTTAGCAAAAACACCATGGAAGAGACTAAAGGAATCATAACCAACATTGCAGGAATCAGGGGCACTAACTCCTATGAGAAATATCTAGGTTTACCTACTCTTATAGACAGGTCTCA
>QEOT01003128.1:630015-643746 GCA_003123785.1 Pterocarya stenoptera
GGCTAAGCGTACCAACTGGAGACCAAGTTTCTATCTCAAGCAGGCAAGGAAGTCCTGATTAAAGCTTTCATACAGGCCATCCCTACTTATAGTATGGGCATTTTTAAATTGTCAAGGCAGCTTGTCCATGAATTGAACAAAATGGTGAGAAGCTTCTAGTGGGGGCAACAATCACAAGAACACAGAATCCACTAGGTTCACTGGGATCAAATGAAAAGAGCAATGTGTCATCGTGGCCTTGGACTAAGAGATTTTGATAACTTTAACTTAGCTCTCCTAGCTAAGCAAGGCTGGAGAATTGTCTCTAAGCCAGACTCACTTGCTGCATAGGTTTTGAAGGAAAAGTATTTTCCTAACAGGTCCTTTCTATCAGCTAAACTGGGCCAAAACACATCTTACCTATGGTAGAGCTTTCTAGCTGCTCAATCTCTACTTAACGAGGGTCTGATATAGAGGATAGGAGATGGTGATTCTGCCGAGATTGGACTAACAAATGGCTACCAATGCAGACAACCTTCAAGCCTCAAAGCTCTATCAGATTCTTGCAAGCTAATACCAAAGTTTTTTTTTCTTATTGATAAATCAGTAAATCAATGGAAAACTGACCTAGTTAATGTTATCTTTACAAAGGAGGAAGCTGACCTTATTAAATCAATTTCTCTAAGCCCTTACCATAAACCTGACAGATTGATCTGGATGAGCACAAACTTAGGTGCATTCAGTGTAAAGAGTGCTTACCATTTGCTCACTGAGTTCGACAATCAACAGTTGGGTCAATCTTTTAATCCTAGTAGCTCAAAGGACCCCTGGACTAATCTTTGGAATTTGAATACCCCAATGCAGCAAAAACATTTCTCTAGAGAGCATGCCTTAATGCTTTGCCTACTCGAGCAAACCTTCTGAAGAGAAAGGTCATTGAGGACCCTACATGCCCACTCTGCAAACAGCAACTAGAATCAGTGGAGCACATCCTACAGGACTATCCCTCAGCAAGGGATGTGTGGGATCAGAGTTTTAGAAAGTTATAGAAGGCAAGTCCTCACTACCATCACTTTAAAGACGTAGTTGGAGGATTTATAGAGACCCTGGAGCCTGAGGATCTTATGTCCTTTACCATTACCTCATGGCTAATATGGAAGAGAAGGAATGACATGGTTTTTAAGAAGCAGTTCCTACACCCTTCTGCTGTTTTCTAGCAATCAACTTATCTTGTGGAGGAACTACAACAAATTACACAACAACATATGCCTCCTGCAACCACCAGGCAGCAGCACACCAAGTGGGAAGCTCCACCTCAGGGAAGACTCAAGCTGAACTGGGATGCGGCACTTGATAAAATCTCCTGTAAGGTGGGAGTGGGTGCAATTATCAGGAATAGTGAGGGATAGATTCTTGCCACCCTCAGGATGCAGCATGACTTGTACCTCGACCCTTTTCTAGCAGAAGCATTTACTGCATTACAGACATCCATCTCTTGGCTATAATGATATCATCATGGAGGGAGATTCACTACAAGTCGTTACTGGACTCAACTCAACATCAGTCATCCACACCTATGCAAGCCAGTTGATAGTAGACACTAGAACTACTCTTAATTCCTTTGCTTTTTGGTCAGCAAGGCTCACTGTAAGAGCTAACAATTCGGTTGCTCATGCCTTAAGTAAGGATGCACTTAGCAGGTTATACCACCTCATTTGATTTTGTACCTCTTTGTATCCAAGCTTTGGTTTAAACGGTTCTTTTCAATATAGGATACCTAGGCATCAAAAAAAGAGATGAACGTGCATGGGCATCATGTCAATATCTTCAGGATTTTTAATATTTGCAAATTTAGAGTACCCTTTGTTTTATGGTATCAAGGCTCAACTAATTATATCGACAAGAATCAATCATCCAGTTGCGTTGGAATGAATCCAAATAATTAATTAAGGTTTTTGTGTTGTACGTCCATTAATACTAAACAACAAATCACTAGAAAGTAAGCTATATATCCTATTTGTTGTTTCGTATTCAGTCTTTCGGCTTATGTTTTTAACTTCATTAATTTTCTCTTTGGGTCTCTTCACGTAATCTAATATGAATTCTTTTCTTTCTTGTTTTCTTTAATTTCTCTATGGATCGAGGCTTCTCCTTCTCCTCAAGGCTGTCGTAGGCAGTCTTTTATTTTATTTTCTTTTTCTTTTTTCACTCAGTGTGAAGTGATAATTAACACAATCTCTTTTTAACAATCATGTTTTAAATAAAGGGTATTTTTTGTAAAATTAATTATAAATTAAGTGTACTCGTTTTACAAAAATACTCCAATTTATAGCGTAGTTATGAAAAAAAAATGGTATATCGACTACCATTACATTGAAAAAGATGTAATTGACAAGTTACTTCTGATTATATCATTACATAGTTTACGTGGATTTAAAGTATAGATTTACTGTAAAACAATAAATAAATTTCTTTTTACCTATACCTTTCTCTTACTAATTTAGTTTTTTTTTTTTTTTTGGGACCGTGGGGGAGGGAGAACCAACCATAATGCACCGCTTTGCTTACGATACTAATTAAAATAAAGATTCCATACATTTTCTTTTTTATCTACAATATATCACTCTTAATAATTAAAGAGAGATATTAAAGTATGTCATAACATACAAGCCTGCATACTTATATATTTGTGAAATCATCTCAGTACTCCCTCACGTGTCATGTGAGTGATACTAATCATATACCGTCTGGGTTTAAACTCATAACTTATAATACTCTATATCAAATGAAATCTTCATTTGTATCAAAAGTTTAAATTGATTGAAAGGAGTAGATTTAATTATTTATATTATATTTTTAAAAATATTTAATGTTGTTAACTTTAAAACTGGGCCCATCATGTGTTACGGATATTTCTTTTTAGAAGAAAAAATTTATGTATATAATATATATATATATATATAAATCAATCAAATCAATGTTATATATGGTGTTAATGTATAAATAAATATATTTGAGTTACTCTTCGCTCGAGTGTGTAATTCAGCCAAGGGCTTCCAATTTCAACCAATAATGTGGAAAAGAAAACATATATACTAATCTATTGAAACCAACTCTCTAGTCTCATAGATAGGACGTATGAATAAAAGGTTGTAAGGATTAGCCTATTTCCCATAAATTTCTCTCTTTTGAGAATTGACTATGTAACGATCCGCCTAATAATTATAAGATCAAGATTCAACAATGCAAAATCATTTTACTTCATGTTCTAAAAATTCTCATAAACGTGAGCTTTTGGATAGGTACCAAAAAATATGGACAAGTGAGACAACACCTGAGGAGGGGGCTGGAGAGAGTGATAGTAGTACATTAAGGACTAGAGGTTGGCGATTGCAGAGAAGGTAATTATTGATGAGATACCATTTAGAGTTGTTGAAGGACAGAGATTTCGAAAACTGTGTTGGTCTCTTGAACCTCGATGTTGATGCTGCAAAAATTATACAACAGGCCGGAAGGGGAGAAAAAATCATTTCCAGGCCACTAGTGCGGCTTGGGCCTCGATTGGTGTTGTTAGAAGCCTCCAGCAGTGTTCTGATGTGGCTGTACGGTGTCGATGCGTACATCCATGGCAGTGAAATGCGTAGAGAAAATAAGAGAAGATGGACATATGGGTTCGCATGGTTCGGCATAATGCCTACGTCCACAGGCGTTTGGGGATGAGAAATCCACTATAATATTCTTGTTTACAGTCTCTCATGGTCTCTCATTCATCACTGTACAATGGTGGCTTAGATATGTTTACTGGAGAAAAACCATTCGCTAGAGCTTTTTGTTCTCAGGTTGAATGAGAGGTCGAAGAGGAGGAAGAAGAACTGAAGAAGAAGAAGAAGAAGATCCCTTTTGGAGTCGTCTTGACCCCCTATTTATCTAATTGCTTTTCTCGCATGACGTTTGCATTTGTGTGACAGGGCCTGCCTTGCGTGCCGACAGACTCTCCTTTTCCCATTTCCCTTGACAGCCCATCCCATTCCCTGACACCATGGCTTTACTCCCCTAACACCCTTTACTTGTCGTCTGAACCCCCTAGCCCCCCTTACCTCCCTGTCACCCTTTGCCTGTCATCTGACCCCCTGCCCCTCCTTACCTCCCTTACACCCCATACCTCCTCACCCTTCTTGTCTCTTCTGGTTCCCTGCTAGGCCCGGTGGCTAGGCTTGGGCCCAAATATTTTTACCCCCTCACAGTACCCCGCGATTCCTAAGGATAATTTGCAAAGAAGACCTTGAGAATCTTCAAAGATAGAAAATGCAGCTGAATTGGTCCACCTGAGTACGTAGGGAAATAATTTCTAGAGGCTGGTCCTCATTCATTTGTTCCTCTCACGTGAGTGATAAATACTTTTGAGCTCAGGATTGAGATATGAGCTTGATTACATAGAGCGAGGGCAGGCAGGTTGTGCTAGTCTAGGGACTCAGCTTTTGTTGAGCGGGGGGTCGGCGGGTCTAGAGACTTGGCCTTACCGCTCAGTGAGTCTAGGGACTCAACTTCGTGGTGAGTCTAAGACTCGACTTTGTTGAATGGGGGGTCACTGAGTCTAGAGACTAGGCTTTACGCCGCAGCGAGTCTAGGGACCCGACTTTGTTATGAGTCTAGAGACTCAACTTTTTTGAACAGGGGGTCGGCGAGTCTAGAGACTTGGCCTTACCCTGCAGTGAGTCTAGGGACCCAACTTCATGGCGAGTTTAGGAACTCGGCTTTGCTGAACGGGGGGTCGGTGAGTCTAGAGACTAGGCCTTACCCCGCAGCGAGTCTAGGGACCCAACTTCGTGGCGAGCCTAGGGACTCGGCTTTGTTGAACTAGGGGTCGGGGAGTCTAAAGACTTGGCCTTACCCTACAACAAGTCTAGGGACTTGACTTTGTGGCAAGTCCAGGGACTCGGCTTTGTTAAATGGGGGGTCGGCAAGTCTAGAAACTAGGCCTTACCCTGCAGCGAATCTAGGGACTCAACTTCAGGACTAGCCCAAGGACTCGACTTTATTGAATGGAGGGTCGGTGAGTTTAGAGACTAGGTCTTACCCCGCAGCAAGTCTAGAGACCCGACTTTATGGTGAGTCTAGGACTCAACTTTGTTGAACGTGGGGTCGGCGAGTCTAGAGACTTGGCCTTACCCTACAGTGAGTCTAAGGACCCGTTTTATAGACGAAAGCACTCATGCGTGCTAAGTTACTCTGTCGGAGCGCAAGGCCAAGTGGTTGGCATTCCGAGCTACAAGGAGTAGTTTTGTTAGTAGAAATGAATTCACATAAATTTTGAGAGAGACTAACCAGAGAGTTTTAGCCATTGTAGTCGCTCTTTTTGCTTGACTAAAAATGTTTCTACTGTTAGTTATGATTCCCGCACAGGTGACCACCAAGCAGGTGGGTCAGAGCAAAGTGACTGCCATGATGACTCCCTAGCAATGAGTCTTGTGCTAAGTAGATAAATCCTAAGCAGAGCAAATTCTTTCCCAAGTAGGACAGTGAATTTCCTGAGTTGAGGAGGCCTTCTGCATTGATGAGGTGAGTCCTGCGATGTTCTTCCCGGGGGTGAGTTCGGGGCAGAGGAAACGCCGAGCAAACCATTTGGTGCCAAGCAGGTAACTCTCGTGCTACAAAGGTACTGTGGGGGTTGTCCATGCTGTGGGGTGGGCTGTCTAGCAGGTGGCTCCCGAGAGTAGCAAGTTCTGGTTGTGACTCCCAAGCAACGTGAGGATTGGTCCCGAGCTGGTGGGTCCTGAGCTGAGGGCCTACCATAGTGACTCTCAAGCCGCGTCAGGGTCGATCCCGAGCAGGTGGGTTGATGGCTCCCGAGCGGAACAAGTTCTAGCTGTGACTCCCGAGCAATGTGAAGATTGTTCCCGAGCTGGTGGGTCCTAAGCTGAAGGGCTGCCAAGCTAAATGGCTACCGAGCTGAGGGGCTGCCTAGCTGAGGGGTAGGTTCCGGGTTGAGGAGGTGCCGAGCAGTGGTACCAAGGTGATGCTGAGCGGTGTGAGTGATGTCCGAGTGGTGGGGGGGCCTGGTCTGTGAGGTTGAGAGCTTCACTGGGTTAGTGATCCGAGGAGAGTGCTCGGTTGCAAGGTTGCCAAGCTATGGAGCGGCACCAAGCTGTGGAGAAGAAGCTTGGTTGCTAGTCTCCAGGCCCAAGTGGTAGAGGAGGATGGCATGTTCGCTGCTGGGAGGAGGTCGTCGAGCTGAGGTGGAGCTAGCCACTAGGTGGTTGAGGAGCTGGCCGAGGGTGGCCCTACTGCCAGGTCGTTGTGCACGCTTGTTACTGGAGGGGGAGCCACCCAGCATGCCAAGGCAGTCGGGGCACCACCTCTGAGGCAGCAAAAGGTGTCAGCGGTCTAAGTGGTGGCTGCGACAGAAACATAGTGCACACAACTTGTGCCAACATGCACGGCGTGCTCACGGCAAGCATGGCCAATAGTCGCCACTGGTTGGGTTGGGTGCGCGGGAACCTCCCTTTGGGCAGCAGACTGCGCCGGCGAGTCGCCGGGTGGTTGCAAGCAGCCCGACCAGGAGTCGACAGGGCTAGGCTTTCGTGTTTTCCTCCACACGCGAGGCTGCGCATGTGGTTATTATGGCCGAGCTACCACCGTTGAGAGGGTCGGCCGACGATACACTGTCGGAGACAGACAATGCCTGCGCACCATACGGTGGGCTCCGGCACCCCCTCCGGTGGCATTGCGCCGTGAGCTCTGGGCATATGCAAGGCCGTGCCCCGTGCACTATGAGTGCATAATGGTCGTGCATGCATTCATGGTGAACGTGAATGGCACTATGCACTTAAGTGCATAGTGCCCACCCGAGTACTGTACACGTAGGGTGCAGTGCTTGTATGCTACTGTGTTATTAACTGCACAATGTTTGCCCACTAGTGACTAGGCAGTGTGAGTTTTGCGTGATTGGTCCTTACCATGCACTTACTTTTTGCATTGTGCATTAGAACGAACTGGTGCAATGGTGAGGAGCTTGGTTCCTCACCTGGGTGAGAAAAGATTTACTCGCTCATTTTCTGCTACAGCACTTTTTTAAAATGTAAAAGTTAAAAACATTGAGAATACTCATTTGGGGGTGTTATCTTCTCATCCGATGATTTGTTCAGTGTGTCGAAAAATCATCCTTCTCCTACCTCCGACAGAGAGAGGAAATCAGATCCTACAGATGGCGCCACTGTTGATGCTGTAAAAATCGCACAACAGGCCGAAATGGGAGAAAGAATCATTCCCAGCCCATTGGGGTGGCTTGGGCCTCGATTGGTGTTGTTAGGAGCCCTCGACAGTGTGTCGGTGCTGCTGTACAATGTTGGTGCGTACGTCCATGACGGTGAAATATATAGACAAAAAAAGAGAAGATGGACACATGGGTTCACGTGGTTCGGCATAATGCCTACTTCCACGGGTGATTGGGGAAGAGAAATCTACTATAATATTCTTGTTTATAATCTCTCATAGTCTCTCATTCCTCACTGTACAATGGTGGTTTCGGATACATTTACCGGAGAAAAACCCTACGCTGGAGCTCCCTATTCTCAGGTTGAAGGAGAGGTCGAAAAGGAAGAAGAAGAAGTGAAGAAGAAGAAGAAGAAGAAGAAGAAGAAGATCCCTCTGGGAGTCGTCAGGACCCCCTATTTATCTGATTGCTTTTCCCGCGTGCCTTCTGCAATGGTGTGACAGGGCGTGCCGACAAACTCCCATTTTCCCATATCCCCTGAGAGCCCATCCCATTCTCTAACACCATGGCTCTACCCCCCTAACACCCTTTACTTGCTGTCAAAACCCCCTGGCCCCTTACCTCTCTGTCACCCTTTACTTGCCATCTAACCCCTACCCCTCCTTACCTCCTTGACACCCCATGCCTCCTCACCCTTCTTATCTCTTCTGGTTCCCTACTAGGCCCGATGGCTGGGCTTAGGCCCAAATATTTTTACCCCCCTCACACTCGGTTTAAAGTGCCATGTCATGTCATAGTTGCAAGAGATTGTATGAAATTGTATGAATTAGAAAAGGGGAAACTTAAATAAAAATCTTAGGCCCACTCAACTCTTAAGGTAATTTAAGGATTCGATTATTAGAGGAAGGAGAGAGGTGCATAAATTCCATGAGAAGTTAGCGAGATTTGAGACTAACAAAAAGAAAAAGATATCAGATATTGTTGAGGAAATATCGACCACACCTTTCAGTTGTGGTGATTGTATTATTAAATAGTGAAATACAAGTATGATGGCAGTAGAAGTCATAACAAACTGATAAGGTAAAATAACAAACGGAATTACAATTGGATTACTAAGTCTACTTGAATTGGAGTTCTAGTCTCCTACGGCTTCAGCATCTTTATCTTCAATAACTTCCTTATCCTTAACATCCCCTCGCAAGTCCAATGAAGTGGAGACGACATTGAGCTTGGATCGAAGTAATGCAAATCTGAAAGAAGAGAGAGGCTTTGTAAAAATATCAGTTAGCTGATCCTTTGAAGATATGAATTTTACTTCAATGAGTTTCTTGGCCACCATATCCCGCACAAAGTGAAAATCGATTTCTATGTGCTTCGTGCGAGCATGAAAAACTGGATTAGATGATAAATATGTGGCGCTGATGTTATCACACCATAAGACGGGAGGAGCTGATATTTTAAGACCAAGTTCCTGCAATAAGGATTGAAGCCATTGAAGTTCAGCAGCTGCATTCGCAAGTGCTTTATATTCGGCTTCCGTGCTTGATCGAGCAACTGTGGCTTGCTTTTTGCAACTCCAAGAGATAAGATTTGGTCCTAGGAACACACAAAACCCACCAGTAGATCGTCTATAATCACAGGACCCAGCTCAGTCAGCATCTGAAAATGCTTGTAGAGTTCTGTTTCTTGACTTGCTAAATACAAGACCATAGTTAATTGTCTGTTTTAGATATCGAAGGAGGCGTTTAGCTGACTACCAGTGAGTAAGCTTCGGTTTATGCATGAACTGAGATAATTTGTTGGTAGTGAATGCTATGTCGGGCCTTGTGACTGATAAGTATTGAAAAGCACCAACTGTGCTATGAAAAAGTGTGGGATCACTGAAATCTTCACTGTCAAAAGCACTGAGATTAGTAGAGGTAGCCATGGGGGTACTGATGGGTTTGGCCTCATGCATTTTTGTCTTTTGGAGAATATCCATAATGTATCTTTGTTGCGATAGTATAAGCTGTCCATTTGACTTAATAGCTTCAATGCCCAAGAAAAAATTTAGACTGCCCCAATCTTTGATTGCAAAGTCACAATGTAGTGATTTCAACAACTCATCAATAGCATGCTTGTGTGAGCAGGTGATCAAAATGTCATCCACATAAATGAGAATATACATAGTGAACGTGGATGAGTTATGAATAAATAGAGAACAGTCTGATCGTGAGCTATGAAAACCAAGGTCTAGAAGCCGATTACTGAGGTGTGAGAACCACGCCCGTGGGGCTTGTTTTAGACCATACAGTGCCTTTTTCAATTTGCAGACATGGTGTGGAAATTGTGGATGAGTATATCCCTGAGGTTGGGTCATGAAAACCTCTTCTGTCAGTGTGCCGTGTAAGAAAGCATCATGCACATCTATTTGTCTAATTTCCCAGCCGGAAGAAATAGCAATAGAGAGAACTGTTCTTACTGTGGTGGGTTTAATCACTGGGCTGTAAGTCTCTGAGAAATCAACTCCAGCTTGTTGAAGGTAGCCCTTGGCTACTAGACGTGCCTTGTAGCGTTCCACATCTCCATTTGCTTTCCTTTTTATTCGATACACCCATTTGGACCCAATTACATTTCGGGCAGTAGAAGCAGGTACAAGAATCCAGGTACCGTTTCTAAGTAATGCATCAAATTCCTGGTTCATGGCATGTCGCCATTGAGGAAGCTTGGCCGCGGTGGTGTAGCACGATGGTTCAACTATGGGAGATTCGTTTTCGGAAATTAGGGCTTTCGGGAGAGGGTATCTAATGGTTCCATCTATACGTGTTTTGGGTTTGGTTATATGGTGTTTTGAGCGAGTAATCATAGGATGTTGGGATGGAGGGAGATTTGAGGTAGATTGAGTGCAGGGGTTTGCTGGAGGATTCGGTGCAGGGTTATCTGATGGTAATGAGGGGGAAAGAGAAGAGGAGATGGTTTGGGAGGGAGAGATAGTCGTGTGGGCTGGAGTGGTTTGGGCCTGATGTGAAGGGATCGATACGGACGAGGCTCGTTCTACTCCACAAGTTGAGTAAGTATTGGACTGTAACACAGGAATTATGAATGGTGCCGAGGAGGACTTTTGATGATTCGGACTGGAGGACAGAAATTGACTTGGAAAACATGACTCTTCAAACACAACATCGCGAGAAATGATTATTTTTCCAGTGAGTTGGTTGAGACACTTGTAACCTTTGTGATTGGGACTGTACCCAAGGAAAATACAACGAGTGGACCGAGGTTGTAACTTGTGGCGATTATAAGGTCGAATGTTAGGCCAACAAGCACAACCAAAAACGCAAAGGAATGAATAATCTGGATCACTATGAAAAAGACGAGTGAAAGGAGATTGGTTGTGAGAGACAGGTGATGGCATTCGATTGATTAAATAGCATGCAGTGTCAAATGCATCATCACAATATTTAAGAGGGACATGACTATGAGTTAAGAGAGCCAAACCCGTCTCAACAATATGACAGTGTTTACGTTCAATAGCGCCATTTTGTTGATGAGTATGAGGACAAGATAGACGGTGAGAAATGCCAAGAGAGGCTAGTAACGTGGATAGTGAACGAAATTCACCACCCCAATCAGACTGAACAGATTTAATTTTGCAATTAAATTGTCGCTCTACATAAGGCTGAAACTTGCGGAAAGTGTTAATGACATCACTTTTGCAAGTTATGGGGTAGAACCATGTATATCGACTATATGAGTCTAGAAAGGTAACATAATATCGAAAACCATTATGAGAAATAATAGGAGACGGGCCCCAAACATCACTATAAATCAATTCAAGTGGTGCCGAGGCACGAGTACATGACTCAAAAAATGGTAACTGATGACTTTTAGAACTTAAACAAGCAGGACATGATAGACTAGATTTTGACGCGGCAACTGGTAAAGAAAATTTGGACAAAACATGACGAACAATTTTGAAGGCTGGATGACCCATCCAAGAATGCCATCGAGGAAGAGAGGCTCGTTCACCAATGAGCGCAGATGGAGGAAAAGTTTTATTTGACACTGAGAAGGGATAAAGTCCATTCTTACTCGGCCCGTGAAATAGAATTTTCCCCGTTGCTCGATCCTTCACAAAAAAATAAGAGGGATGAAATTCAAAAAATGTGTTAGTAGCTGCAGTGAATTTTTGAACAGAAATTAAGTTTTTGGTAATTTGTGGAACATGAAGCACATTATGAAGTAAAAAGGAAAGTGTAGGGGTAGAAAGTTTAGAAGTGCCGAGATGTGTAATAGTCAAACCAGTGCCATTTCCAACGCGGATTTGATCTGGGCTTGTATATGCTTCAGCATTAATATTGAGATTGGATAGATCTGAAGTCAGGTGATGAGTAGCACCCGTATCTGGGTGCCAGTTCAGATCATTTTGCTGAGACGAACCAGTGTAATAGGCTTGCAGTGGGGATGGATCACGCTCATAAGCTTCATCATAGCGATGATAAGAACGTAAAGCAATGTGACCCGGTTTGTTACATACTTGACAAACAGGTCGAGATTCGGATGAATTCGAGCTTCGACCATGACCCCTGCCATGAGTGGAGCGACCATAACCACGGGAATTATTACTAAAACCAGAAGCACGCCCAGAGCTGCGTCCACCACGAGACCCACGTGAACGGGATGTAAAATTTGCATTTCCCAGAGTCAGATCATTAGGTGCATGGTGATGTTCCAGCCGAATTTCATGGGCTATCAAATGCCCATACAGATCCTCTAAAGGGAGTGGGTCGACTCAGGTTGTCACGGAAGTAACGAAGGAATCGTATTCCGGTCCTAGACCTGCAAGCAAAAATGAGACCAACTCAAATTCATTGAGCGGTTGATCAGCAGCGGCTAATGTATCAGCAAGGGTAGTGAATTTGTGGAAATAGTATGAGATTGAGGAACCCCCTTTCTTGAGTGTAGCTAATTGATAATGGAAGTTCATGGATCTAGCACGGGATGTAGAGGTAAACATTCTTTCCAGGATCGACTAGACTTGATGAGAAGTTTGGCATTTGATAACATGGGCAAGGACCGTTTCGGAAAGGGAGGAATTTAGAGCAGAGAGAATTAATTGGTCTTGCATAATCCATTGCATAAAAGCAGGGTTGGGTATGGTTTGATTGGTAGTGGTAGTGATCATGGCAGAAGGGCAACATGATGATCCGTCGACAAAGGAAAAAAGATGCTGACCTTTAAGATAGGGAACAACCTGCGCTTTCCATAGCAGGTAATTGTCTCTTGTAAGCTTTATGGGAGTAAAGTTGGGGAGGGATATAGTGGGTGCAGAGAAGGTGTTTGTAAATATGGGTGGGTGAATAAAAGGAGAAGAGACGTGAGTCTCTGATACGGGTGGAGTTGAGTCTGCCATGACCGACATTAGTCTTAAGATCTTGATACCATGTTGAGGAAATATCAACCACACCTTTCAGTTGTGGTGATTGTATTATTAAATAGTGAAATACAAGTATGATGGCAGTAGAAGTCATAACAAACTGATAAGATAAAATAACAAACGGAATTACAATTGGATTACTAAGTCTACTTGAATTGGAGTTCTAGTCTCCTACGGCTTCAGCATCTTTATCTTCAATAACTTCCTTATCCTTAACAGATATTCAATAGTCACAATGACGATTACAATATAATAGCACTCACACGTAGTGTTGCTGAGATAACCAAAGAATGACTTGAAAACTATAGAAATCAAACATCGTATGTATTCTCTTATACAAACAAATACAACTGAACCCCTTGAGACTGTGAAAACTCTCAATACAAGAATAGGGGATAGGTTCTAACATAATCGAGAATAACATAACTACTAGAGCGAAGAAACATCCGAACAGAAATATACGAACGAAGAATGGGAGTGTGGCATCTCAAGGTCCAATGTTTAGTTTGAAGGTGGTGGGGAGAGGAAAGGAATTGTTGGGATTGTTGTCGGGATGGTGGAGAGGATTGAAGGGATTGTGGTTGGAATGGTGGGCAATGGAATTGTTGGCAACGTTGGAGGTAGTGCAACCTTGGGGACGGTAGGCATTGTTGGCAGTGTTGGGAGTTGGGTGCTTGGGAGCGGCGGCAATGTGGGCTTTGGAAGAGTTGGTTGAGTCAGCAATGGTGGCAATGTGGGCTTTGGAAGGGTAGGTTGAGTCGGCAATGTAGGCAATGGCATGCTAGGTAGTGGTGGCAATGTGGCTTTAGGCAGCGTTGGCACAGAGGGCAGTGGAGGCAAGGTCGCCTTGGGCAGAGATGGGATTGTAGGCAGTGTCAACGCTGGGGGTGGAGCAGCTGGTGTATCCAAGAGGTAACGAGCTGCAAGACTCATTTCGGCACTTGAGAATAGCAATGCCATGATCATAGACAGAATGAAACAATACTTAGAAAAAGCCATGGTTTAAAGGCTAGGAGAAGAATGTTTTTGGAGCTGGTTTTGTTTCACTTCTGGTATTGGCCGGCTAGTTGTGTTGATTGAAGAGAACATGTAGCCGGTAGTATTTATAGAGTCCAAATTGTGA
>QEOT01003128.1:643932-662367 GCA_003123785.1 Pterocarya stenoptera
ATATGGACTTCTCCAAAGATTCTAGTTTATGGACTCTATGAAGATGGGATTATTTTGCTGAGAAAGATAAAGGCCAGGTGGGTTAATTTTGTTGGTTCATATGAAGATTTTTGTCTTCCATGGATCACTTGAAGATTTTAACCAAATTATAGAGCAAAATTTGAATGGTACAGATCAAACCAGATTACTGAGATTGTCCACAAATTACAGCCAGAAAGAACTTTTCTTTTTTCACAAGAAATTTCTCAAGAAGCTCTTCCGCTATGGGAAGAAAGAATTATAGCTGTGCTCGAGTTCAATGGCTTAAATATAATGGTATTTTATAACTAATCTACATCCAGTATGTAACTATTTATAGTGCAGAAGTCGTAAGGAATTGCTTCTGAGGAGACAATGAAATCTACCATTATTACGCTAATACTTGTAAACCAAAAATGGAGCCCTATCGGCTACAACTTCACTGTCAGGACTGGAATATGATTTCAGCCTTGTTCATAACTTTCAAGAGGCTGATGTGTCTGGCTCCACATCTTCTGAAGCTGAAAGGTCATTGGCTTCTTTCTTGCCATCCCATTCACTGTTATTCATTGGAGACTCCGACCTCCTCTGCGACCCCGTCCCAAGCCTTCGCTTATGTTCTGAAATTTTTTTTAAGGAAATCATATAAGGATCCAAGAGACGTGAACCTGAACAAAACTATGACACAGTCTAGCCAGAAATATTACTTTTACTAGTAATTGCATGACGAGTTATTGCCAAGAATTCTTCCCACTTGAATTTCCTAAGTTCTTGCTTCTCCTCCGCAGAAAGCTCGAAGTTGGGTTCCCTCCCACACATGAAAGCAGCCCTGCAATATTGGGAAAAAAAGGGACAAATGAGTTCACACATACCCGTTATTAGTCTATTTTGGCACATAATGTCTGCCCAACAACTCCAGTAATGTACTAATTTCCTTTTTTCCCTTTGGCCTAATGATTTCCTTCTCCAATTGGCCCAAGTAGATCACACAATAAAATGCCAACCATGAGAAACGCCAGAAGTCCAAAAGAATAGCAGAACTACCATAAGTAAGCAATTAATAATTCATAATAGAGATGCTATTCTTATCACAAGGTAGTCCAAAAGAATAGCAGACGAACTAACATACCAATAGGTTTCGCTTTGTTCCCTCCTTTTAATTTGCTAAAATTGTGTCACCGCTAGATTTTTCTTTCATCTTAACAGTCAGATTTTAGCTGAAAGTGCACATTGAAGTTTATAGAAAGCTTAATATCCAAATTGAAATGCTTGATAGTGTAAGGATAGAGTTTTCCTCCAAACTAGTTTGGAGGAAGTTAATCTATAAAAATGACAAGTGTCCATAGACAATTGACATACACATGCATTTTTAAAAGTCTCAAGTTAAAAACTTGTCACATGTCCCTTCGTTAAAAAAGGCGTGTTTTTCACAGGATCAATGGACACATGCCAATTTTTTAAATGGGTTCAAGGAAGTTTCCTACAATCCAAAATCTTATCCGGTTTTTGCTGAATTCACAACAAATTCACTCAGTGAGTGAAGTCAAGAGCATACCCAAAAGGCGAGAGAAAAAAATTCTGAAAGTTAAAATAAAAAAGAAGAAAAAGAAAAAGCTGCAGACCAGATATTGAACAGTAAGTTATATATTTGTATATATAGTAGTACCTATAAGTTTGTTGGTCGTTTTGCCTCAATGTTTCTTGAGCAGAAAAATACTCTCAAAGACTCTTACTATATAAATTCAACTAATAGTGTAGACTTTGGCTATTTTTTATCAATTGATAGCCAGAAGATTAGACTTCCCGCTATGTTAACTGAAATTGCTGATTCATGTAAGACGAGTCAATTATCGGAAGACTCTAGGGATCACCCTCATCCTTTAGTATCCTTCTTGAAGGATGTCATCTCGTCTCATTTCTACTAGTTTGCGGTTATCTTTCATACCGAATTGGTGAATTCAGATATTACAATTTCAGACCAATAAAAAATTACTTTCTGCAATATTGTGGCTACCAAAAGTAAGGGATTCTGCCAAATTTAAATCAGGGAAGAGAAATAGATTCTTAAAACATGAAAGAGTGAATTGAGCAACTTTGTTTTGCTTAGAAACATTATTTCAGGGTTGATTGTAGAATGCTCTTTGTTTCCTTTTTTTTTTTATTGGCACTGGCTGTTCTGACCAATCTTGGGGGTGCAGAGGCTCTCAGTTTCCTGCAAGTGCACCTCGGGGTAGTTTAAAGGGAAATTTCCTCAATCTAATGACCCCTAGAAATTGTTTGCACTGAAAGGTTCAAATTTTAAACCTGGAGGAAGTATACCACCAAGACAAAGGCTCTTACCACTTGAGCCAACCTTTAGGGGTTGTACACTGCTATATACAAGAGCAAATGTACTCAACTTAGCTAATTTGGTCTTTTTTTTTTTTTTTTTTTTGGTTTGTTTACGGGTTTTTTCAGTCAACATAGATCTTTTTCGCATGTCATCAAAAGGAGGAAAGAGAGGAAAGAACAAAAAATTCCTTCATTTCCTAAGATTATCAATGGAGAAGTTTTTCAGTTTCAAAAAACACAAGCGTTTGTGTCTCTAGCTACAATAATTGGAAAGTGTAGAATAACTTCAGATGGCAATACAGAAGGAATCAAGAGGTTTTGGTTTTAGACACAGTTGCACAACATCATAAAGACCAATATGGTTTGATCTGAAGGTGCTATAATTTCAAAGAAAAGTGTGAGGCTCACAATCTTAGCAGGCACTGCTCAAAACAGCAAGGTGGGCAATCACCAAATATAAACCAGGGCCATGGGTAGATAGTAAACACAAAAGATTTGTGCAGCTACCACACAAACAGGGTTATGGTTTTTTAACTTGTGCCAGCTGAGAAATGCACTATTCTTCTTTTTCTTCTCTATTCGTCGCGGGGAGCAGGGGGGATTAGTTCATTTTTCTTTATATAATTTCACTGTTATATTATCTTTAATAGAACTCTAGCAAATAAAAAATGTTGGTATGAACAAAGGTTGAAATTCAGAGTTACCTGTCATACAAACGGGCAGCCTCTTCTTGTGAACCAACAGTTCCAAGGTGAATTTGTTTCTTATCAACTTTAATTGCTGCCTGCCATTTCATATTTTTGTAATAGACACCTCTCATCAGACATGGTTCTTGGTTTTGAAAAAGCTTTCTCCTGTGTCGCTTTCTGCGTTTTATTGGTGGCCCTACAATAAAACAATCACAATAATAAGACTAACATATGTCAAGTTTCAGAATAGCCAGAAATCTCACAACATTTTACATGAATGAGATCCATAAGAAAGGGCTAAACTCAGATCATTATACTTCTGAAAAAAAAATAAAAAAGAGATAAAGGAAATGCATTGCCCATGAGAGTCATAAAAATCAAAATACAATCAAAACTATAAAACACGATGATGAAAGACATGCATCCAAAGTATACAATGCTGTAACTCAATGGAACTATGCAACTAAGCCAGGCAAATCTCCAACAGCTCAAAATATGGAATGGGTAAAACACTCTTGCAAACCAGAAACATAGATATAAAAGTTTTCAAAAGATGTCCTCCAGCTTTTAAGGCATCAATAATTTAAGAGGAAATGACTAGTTTTGGAGAGTTTTAAATTGAATAGAATTTATTGACATTCTGTGTAGAAGACTCCTACTTCAGTTGTACTGATAAGTTTTAGACTTTGACAGTACATGATGCTCTCACTCTTGGTGTCATGTCACCTAAATAATGTTTTTGTTGGTTTACTTGATCATTAAAAAGCATGTGAAGCATGGGAATCCAATCTTGAAGCATAACTAAAGGACAATGGTTCTTAACACTGAAAGAATGAGCAAGCAGAGGGCCACAAAAGGTTTTCAGATGTATACCTAGTTTGTTCAAAGGATAGTCATACAGGAGCTACTGAGGAGGAAAAAAGGAAAGAAAATATGATTCAGAAAATATTGATAGCACGGTTTGTACTCTAGATGAGCAGTTTGTGTTGATACCCTGAAAAAAGAACTCCTAAAATACTGAGTGTTGAGATCTTATGAAATTTCTGACACAGCATTGTTCAAACACCAAAATCATCAAATGCAACATAAGATTACATAACCAGGTTTTTCAAACCAACGGTACTTGATTACTTGAAGTGGGGGATGTTTTCATATAAAGTATTCAAATTGTAGTGCTAATTTCACCAGCTTAATCTATGAGAACTGTTTGTATTCCAACCTCTTTCCTTCTTGTATCACCTTCCTTCCTTCCTTGTTCATTATTTCTATTATCATCTCAGATCAATCTAGTAAAAAATATTCCACAACAACCCACAATCAACTTATTTCATGATAAGAAAAATAAGTTTTTAAGTTTGTCTCTTTAAGGTATCCAGCAATTACAATCTTTCGGCAGATTATCAAACAAAATTTTACCAAAAATGACGAAAAATATCGCTGCTCTTTGTAGAAGAAATGGAGGAACAAATTTAAGTTCACTCTGGCTTAATTAACTCGAGCATATTTAGAGCAGATAATTCGCACAACAACAAACCTGCAACTGGTTGAATGGACTGCTCTTTGGATGAGCTTGAACCAGTTTCATTTGATGATCCAGATCGTACTTTATTCTGGGAAACATAAACTAAAAAGGTAAGCCCAAAGCATGCAATAGAATCATACATCTTGCAAACACACAGCTGACTAGTTAGGAATTATGTCAATAAAGCACAAGTGCTTGTAAAACCAAGTCGGGGCATCAAAATCCCAAAGCTTTTAGGATTTGACAACTTAACAATCTGTTACTCCGAGCCTATCATGTTACCCAGAAGAACATTTTTGCCAAAAACAGAATGCCAGTCTCTAACAGACTTTCCAATATCCTATGGTGGATCATCATATCCTGAATCTCACTTTCTTGCCAATGATGGATTCATCATATATCCTGAATCTCACCATAGCATTGTACACCATGTGCAAATACAGGAGAGGAAATATACACATTACTATCTAAATATTTTCAACCATGGTTAATGAAAGCATAAATCTATGTGACGAAACAATCCCCAGGTTCCATTCAGCAACTAAGGGGAGAATAGCTATGTAGTTCTCATGATGATATTGTTCCACCATCCATTTTTCCCTTTACTTCCGTAGATTCAATCTCAGGGATTACTTCCATGATTGGATGCTGATGCAAATGGGAGATATGTTAATTTCTTAATTATGCCTAGTTAAGAAATATCCTTATGAGGTCCTTATGACAGAAATATTAAATATATATGATCCACTATGAAGTCAGACCAACCCAGTCGTCAAGCAGCAGAATGAACTATTTTAACCAAGTAAATGGGTTTGGAGGTTGGAATAACTTACTTGCAGAGCTAATCATTTTGCCACAACAAATCACTAAGATCTATACGTTAACAATGCAGTGGAACAAAACTACTATCTAGGGCCTGAAATTATGAGGGAGGCCCATATGCTTGGATGGCATTATGGGGTTTTGGGAAAGGAGAAAAAAAATTGAATATAAATATTATAAAGTTAAAATATTGTTAGAATATAATTTTTTAATATATTTTTGTTTTTGGGATTAGAAAAAGCTGAATTGTTTTTTGTATTTTGTTTGAAAGTTTTGGAAAGTTGTAATAATTAGGTAATGATTAGATGAAAAAGTTGAAGATTTGAAATTAAAAAATGTTTGTGTTTTGGTGATGTTTGCATGTTGAGATGAGATGATTTCTATCTCATCTCAACATCCAAACCAGCCCAGACAAAATTTTGGACAAAATAGTATGAATTATAGCGCAATGTGAAGACTTATCAAGGCAGAGTAACAACAACTTCAATGCTCTATCTGATGCTGATGGTTGAATAGATAAGGACTGATACTTCTTACCCCCACTGGCTGGTTTACATCATCTGAAGGTACTGGATGCACTCTGACAGGATTGTTAGTCTGGGTAGGATTTGCAGGAGCAGTTCCATTGAAAACCCTAGGAAGTGGAGCTATGAATGAACTTCTCCCTGCAGAGGCCAATTAATTTTGGTGATAAAACTAAATTCCAGTTCACCAGCATGTAATTATTTAGAATCCATAACACAGATTGAGTAGTGGCATTTACATTTAGCTTCTACCAGAAAATTATGCTACCTACTCAACAAATAATGTTAATTACTCCGAGTTGGGGCAGCCTATAGAGGACAGTCCAACAGAAGCACACAATAATTTCAATGTATATATTTCAAAAAAGTAATTACCAGAGCATAGCCCCAAAAGCTTGCGCCTTCGTAAGCTCACCATATTTTGACTCAAATTTCCAATTAATGTACAATGGCCTACTTTTCAACTTCTTTCATGTATCACATAGCTCCCTGGATCACAAAAGGAAGAACACCGTGACAAAGGTACACATGAAACCAAGTTTCAGACAGAAATTACTTGGAAATGACAACGATTTAATGCATTAAATACCAATTTGAAACCATTGAAAAAGATATTATTACAACATAGAAGCACCTGTTATAATAAAGATGAATAAAACAAATAGAAATAAATATAGTGTTCATACACGAGTATAGAGAACAGCATCAGTTGAATAATACAGTTGCTGATATGACAGTTGGAGAACATGATCAAATTTACCACAAGAAACATCTTTATGTTACTAGTATGTCATTTAGAAACAAGATTCCTACTGAAGGATAACCTGCACTACAATATAGCCTTATTATTAAAATCCTTTATATATTATGCTTCATGTCTTCTCATCGAAGACATGGGAATTCCATGTTTGTGCAAGTTGTTATACCAGCAGGATTACTTCATTGGTGATTTGCCTATCTAAAAATTGGCGTTTGGTTACCAAAACTCTAAAAATCACATAGGCAAAGACCCAAGGCAATTTCTAAGAAACTAGTCTACACGATCAGTGGGATCAAATATCACCATTCGGTCAAATCATCTTAAAAACATCGACTCCTGACACTCAAATTCATCTTGACAAGCTGCAAAGGACTGGCAGAAATTTCACCACCTAAGATATCTCAGCGCCCACACTAGAACAGGAACAAATATAAAATAACTGACAATAATTTCCCATTGAAGTTCCATAAAGAACCAAGCTTGCCTTCGATTTGTATGCATTTAAGGGGAAATAATGCGGTTGATCTTGAACTATCAAAAACAAAGCAATGCAAACACGAAAAACCTTCCATGGTTTGGGCCAATCTTCTTTCAGAGTTGCTGAAATTGGTGCATCAATTGCAAGTTAGTAGAAGGGTGGGAAACATAAAACCCAAAAAGAAATAAAAAAAAAAAAAAACAGGTTAAAAAATAAGCCACCTAGTGATCCATTGTAATTTGCAGACACTAATCACAAAACACTCATCATGCTAAACGGGATCAGTGTCAAGAGCAGCCAACACAAAAACCAAAAGAATCCCCTAGTAGGATTTCCTGATCTCTCTCCAAGGAAACAAAGTCAACCCGACCAACATACCACCTTTGTTGGAGGCGTTAATCGTAAATACAAGCCCAAATGCACAAGCACAAAATAGAGTCCAACAACACACTTGTAGGGGCCAAAACACAAGAATCAAGAAATCCAGAGAGCCAAAATAAGAAACGGGAGACTTGTCTGCCGTCAACGCAGAATGCTCACGACCAAAGACCCAGCAGACAAGTCAAGAACGGACTACCCAAAAGGAAGAAGAGGAACAAAGCCACTAGAAAGAGAAAGAGGCAGGCATTGTTTGTACCTGAAGAGGCAGGGAAGGCGACGGCTGAGGGAGCGTAGAACCGGAGGGGAATCGCAAAGGTGGTTGGTGAGCAAAGTGCAAAGGGATTTAGGAATTTAGGAAGGAAAGGTGGTGAGTGAGTAAAAAAGAGAGGAGATAGAGAGAGAAAGAAGAGATTATGTATTAAGTTTGTGGCTCATGCATCTACCACCTTTTGTTTTTATGTTTCTCTTTCTCATTTGTATGGAGAGGAGGGTGGTGTTGGAGGTGGTTTAATGGTGTCTAGAGAGGAAAATAAGTCTTTTAGAGAGAGAGAGAGAGAGAGAGAGAGAATACGAGTAGGAGAAGAACGTATGCCTTTCATATGTACTTTAGTTAGGTTGGTTTCCCTTGCTGCCCCTTTCCAAGCTTTGTGCAAGGCCTTGTTTAACTTTGTTGGAATTACTATATCACCCCTTAATACTATTTTATATGCACTACCCTTTCCATTTAAACAGCTTTATACATGCATGTGCTCGTTGTGCATAAATACAGAATAATTTCTTATATATATATATATATATGCTCGTTGTGCATAAATACAGAATAATTTTATATATATATATATATATAAGAAATGTTCTAAAAATGAGTTCCTATATCCCAAACCAATTGATCCTTGACATAAGTGTTTTCCAATTAAGGGTGTTTGTGACATTTTACATATATTTAATGCTTATTTGGATGGAGGGCAAAATGACAATAAAACTTGAAAATAAAATCTCTATTACATAAAAGCATCAACAACGTTAACAATAATGACAAGAATAATATTTATTTTAAAATTTAGAGTTTATAAAGAGTAATATTAAATACAGATTTAAGGTTTGCAAGTCCTACGCATTCTTTTCTTTAAAAAAAAGTAATTTTTTTCATTTAAGCTTTAGATTTACTCACTTTTTTCTTAAAGAAAATGTACGAAACTTTCACATCCTAAAATGATAAATATCATTTCTCACAAAACTCGTGTCACTTTTAGATGCCTAGATTTAAAATTGAAATTCTCTATCTAACCAGGTTTTAAATTTGAATTTCAAATTACATTAAAATGAAAAAAAAAATTGAAATCGTGGCATGACATTGATTTGAAATCTAGATTCTTTTTTATGTAATTTTCAATAAAGAGAAGTGTTACGTCACAAAAAAAAATTATAAAAATAAATTTACAAAACGTAATGACAATATTAACCTTTCACGAGTGTCACAAAACCTTATATTAAATTAATTATTAAATAAAAGGGAATGGCAAGATAGTCATTTAAGAGAAACCCCAATTAACCCATGTACGAAAATACTCATTTTATTTTTTAACTTATATTGAAAATAATGGGGGGTGGGGATTGAATGGGGATTGTAGGAATTGTGAAGGCTGAAACGAAGGTGCAAATAAATGATTATTTAGTGTGAGCTGGTTGGTAGCGAGGGGCACCGACGAAACGCTGATTGGGTGGGCGGCATTCCTTCCCTTCCCATATACATCAAGTTTGTAGATAATAATGTCTCGCCAACCCCAACCTTATAATCCCCACCTTTACCCATTTAAATTAGAATATTAAATATAGGTCATAGAGTGTGCATTCTATTTGAAAAAAAAAATTATCAATTAATTTTTTTTTTATGAGTCTCGTATTTATTTAATTTTTTCAATGTGAGTATGCGGCAATGCTTACACTCTATGATTGTATTTAATATTTTTCTTTAAATTAATTTCATAATTTAGTTTTTTTTAATAATGGATCTCACTCTTTTTAAAATAAGTGTTCGACGCTTGCACAACTCATAACTGTATCTAATATTACTCTAATTCTTACTATCATTTGCTAACAATGTTGGTAAATGAAATCCTCTCATTTTATTCTCCAAGCTGGTGTGTAGGAAGTATTTGATAAAATGCTTACATGATATTATTTAATTGAAAAGATATATTTGAATGTTATAAACTAAATTTTATCATTTAAATAATATAAAGGATGTGATATATACACTTTAACAATAAAATAACTATGTGCATATAAGCCCTACTACGTACCAGGAGGCGCCATCTACAATAGTATAGTATAAAGTCAAACATGAACAGCCGACGCAAAGTCACCGTACTCCCCACGTGTGGTACAGTGGCAACCTAGCCGCGTTCATACATGGCGTCACGCACACGTATTTGCCCAACGTAGCCGCACGATGATTTGACCTTTTTTGTGTTGACTCTTCATTATTATTATTTTTAATAATTCTTCTTATCAGTCATTATTTACTATTCACGCTCCACACTCTACTAAAAAAAATTATGAGGTGTGAAAGTGAATAGTAGCTGATACATAACAAATCCTTTTTTTTTTATTTTATCTTTATTTTGCGTGGATGTTGAAATGAGATAAATTTTTTGTAAATAATAGTAAAATAGTTTATGAATAGTAAAATAATTTTAATAAAGATGTTTTATGTAGTTTTGAGAAAAAAGGAGAAAAAATTGAATAAAAATATTATTATAATACAATTTTTTAATATAATTTTTATTTTGAAATTTAAAAATGTTAAATTGTTTTCTATGTTTTATTTAAAAATTTGTAAAAATTGTAATGATTAGATGAAAAAATTAAAAATTTGAAATAAAAAAGTGTTTGTATTTATGGTGTTTAGATATTGAGATGAAATATGATGAGATAAGGTTAAATGAAATCATCTGACAATCCAAAACAGGGCCTTACTTATACAATACGGTAGGTAATACTTCCATCTTGTTTTAAGATACGAATAAATTATTCATAGAGGTCGGGTGTTGAAGCTCCCACCGCATGTAATTTATATTCCAAGAGTACCTAATAATTTTTTCTCTCAAATACCTCCTTAATCATTACCATTAAAAATGTTTATCAATCACATTTTTTAATTAATATATTACTATTTTGTGTACATATAGACCAATTCAAGATTTTTCTTTTTTTTTTGAGGGGCCAAATCATTAAGATTTCTTTGTTTTTAAGTGCTAAGCCTTCTTAATTGCTATTACTCTAAAAAACAAATTCTATTATCAATCCGACTGGTAAAACATATTCAATAAAGTACTTACATGTCATAATTTAATTTAGAAAATGAAATTTAAAATTTGAATTTTACAAATTAAATATTGTCATTTAAATAATGTAGATGATGTATTCTATATATCGACTTGAGAATATAATAAGTCCAAATCAGTTTTAAATAATTCACAAGATTTATTGGGATCAAGTTTAATATTTATGTATACATGTATCTTATGTATGTATGCATGCATGTATAATCAGTATGTTGACTTGAGTCCTATTTGGTTCGCCAAGTTTAAGCCCTTAATTATATCGTAAGGGATAAGAAATTTTTTGGAAAGGACGTATTGACAAAGTTTCCAATGACATATTAGTCAAAAAAGTTGGAACAAGTTCCATACATTAGTACTTAGTCAAGGCAAAAAAAAATAAAGATAAAGGTCATATTTGAATTTAATTTAAAAAGTCTTCACCTCAATTAAAATTGTTTAGCATTGAGTTGGTTTTGCGGTATGAGAAATAATATTTATAATTATAAAATGTGCAAGTGATGTGCATCTATTTTAAAAAAATAGATGTACTTTTTTAAAAGAAATGCACGGAACTTGGACAGTCAGATCTCGTTTGTTTTCACAATACATCGTATCTCATCTAATCATTATAATTTTTTTAAATTTTCATATAAAATAAAATAAACTCTTTAACTTTCAGATTCTAAAATAATAATAATATTAAAAATTATATTCTAACAATATTTTGTTCAATTTTTAATTTTTATTTCAACTCATGTCAACTCTTATAGAAAATAAACTAGGTATATTTCAAAACCTACAAATAAGCAAGGGCTTTGAAAAAACACACGGACCCGCCGGTTCGGCCAAGGCTGTGACGTTTACTGGTCGAGATTAGGCAATCTGAGCAGGAGATGATAGGTATGGTACCTTATTGGTAAGTGGTTCGTATTGAACCCAAAATTCCAAAGTCTTACTGCCACATTTATAGTACGCTCTTTCCCTATCATATGCGATAGGGATCTGATACCATTTGACAATTCAATTTGATTTCGTTGAGTGTGAAGACCCCATGAAGGCAAGGTACCAGAGGATCCTTCAACCTTGGAGCGTGGGCAGGGAAGGGTACTGATGTCACGGCCATAGATGAAGTGGAGGTAATATGGTTGGCCCGAAAAGTGTTAAAGAATACAATACCAATAATCATATTTACCTCTTCCTATCAGTTTAAACTTTTGAGACAAGTAGTAATTTCACATGATATCATAATAGAAATCCTGAGTATGAATCTTAACTCTACACTATATACCATTTAATTAAATATTTCACGTGTTGTGTCACCCATTAAGAGAGATTGTGGCCTACATGTGAGGGAGAGCGTTAAAAATATAATATAAATAATTAAATCTAAATCTTTCTATTAGCTTAAACTTTTGAGATAATTTGTGATTTCACAGCATGAACCGACATAAGCCTATAACGTAGTTAGGCGAGAAAGTACCAGGGCGACCGAGAAAGTGGCGATGAACGGATATGTGACCATCCAGATGATATGATTTGATTTGATTTATAAAATTTAAATTTTTAATAGTAATAATGCGATGAGGTTAATAAGCTTGGTGGGAATGGGAAAAACTCCACCAAAAGGAATATAGTGAACCTGTATAAATATCAGAGACCAACCAAGGTACAATCTAAGTTGAAAATATCTGCCTCTTAATTGAATAAAGAGTAATGCTGCATACAGTCGTGAAGTATGCAAATATTGTAATTGTTTTGAAAAAGAGTGAAATTTATTATTAAAAAGTTAATTCTTTTTTCATGTGAGTCCCGTATTTACTCACTTTTTTTAAAAAACTTGCACGACGCTTGAGTCTAGGGGTGTAAAAAAAACCAGGAAATCGGTCTGGTTTTGGATCAGTCTGGAACAGGTACTAGGCTTTTTAGGCCCGAACCGGACCAAACCGGTTCCATATAATATATATTTTAAATTTTTTTTAACATTATATATAATTTTTTTATAATTTATATATATAATATATATAATAATAATAATATAAATTATAATTATATATAAAATAATGTTATTATAATTTATAAAATAAAATTTTAATCTTAAACATGAAAATTTAATTGATCATATACTTTAAACATAATATATATATATTAATAACATTTTATCATAAATTAATTTAAAAATAAACTGAAATTATAAAACTTTAAACTGAAATTGATAAATCACATCAATATTTTTTTTATCACTTAGAATCAGTTTAAAATTGAAAAAAAAAATCCTAAATATCAAAAGATTTAAATTTATATACCAAAGTTGTAAATAAGATCACTAAATATTATTTACCAAAAAAGAAAGAAAATCACTCAAATATTATTAAAAAGTTTTGATAACCTAATAAATTCTCAATATATTATTTTTGATAAGTACATAATACATTAGTAAATTAGTAATACTAATATAAATTAGTATATAATGTATATTAATTACAATTTACATTTTATGGCCTAATACTAATAGTCTAATGCTATATTACTATTAGTAATATACTTTAAGTCTATATATAAATTAGTATATAAATCACTATACTAAATAATTACATATGAAATAATGAAATAGTAATACTAGTACTATTAGTAATTTAGTATTACTATACTAATACTGTCACTATAGTCTATCAATAATATAGTTATAATAAATTAAACTCATTATAACGAATACTAATATATAGTTATTCTAATCACTATAACTAATACTAATGTATATACTAATACTAATAATTTAATATAGACTATAGTTATATTTATACTAATATAGTTATACTAAATGATTATAACTAATACTAATTTATAGGCATATAGCTATATTAATAGTCTAATATTAATACTATTATATAGTCTAATATAGACTATAGTTATACTTATACTAATATAGTTATACTAAATCACTATAACTAATACTAATATATAGCTATATTAATAGTCTAATATTAATACTATTATATAGTTATACTAATCACTATAACTAAATCACTATAGTCTATAACTATATATATTTAGTATCAATGTATTATTATATTCTTTAATGTATAACTATATAGTCTATATATAGACTTATAGTATTAATATCACTATATGTAGTAGTAACACTATAATAGAATAATATATAGTACTAGTATAAATTAATATATTAATATATTACAAGAGTTATAATATAAGAGTTTAGTAATAATTTTAAGAGTATTAGTAAGAGTTATAATATATTACCACTATAGTATTAGTAATAATTTTGATAACTAATTAGTGTATTAGACTTTAATGTATTACACATTAATGTATTAGACTTTAATGTATTTATAATAATATATATTAATATGTATATACTATAAACCATCACGAAACGACGACGTTTCCTCTCCAATGAATAAAACCTAAAAGGCTAAAATGTGATCACCCGAGGCCCCTGGCCCTCTCGTCCTCACTCTTTGCCTCTCTGCCCTCTGGTCTCTGTCTCACGCAGTTGCACATCTTGTCGTCGCCCCCTCAGCCTGGGTCCCCTCCCTCTCGTCGTCACCCCCTCAGAAACATAGACCCTTACTCTCGCTGTTGCACCTCCCCTCACTGCCTCACCTCTTGAGCCGTTCCCATCACACACACAGCCCCTCGGACCCTCTCTCAACACTGTGCTGCCCTCTCATCTCTCACTGAGTCACGCAGCCCCTCATGCATCTGTTTGTCTCCCACTATCTCACTCTCACCGCCTCACGCAGCCCTCCCATCTCTCACGCAGCCGGCAGCCCCTCTCTCACATCTCTCTGTCTTCGAGTCTTCGACGGTAATTTTTCTCACTTAATTTTTTTTTTCATTTCACCTATTTAAGTTATTTGAAATTACTTTGAAATCTGATATGAATCATATGATATTGATGGCATCCGATTATTAGGGTATGTTGGGTCATATCGTTTGCTATAATATAACGATGACTTTCTTTATTGGCATATCATACTTGAACCACACAATGACAGCTAGGGTAGTCCTTGAACCATGGGTGGTTCTTTCTTATTAAAGGTTTAGATGCATTTTGTCTAGAATATGATACTGATTCCATGGGTAGTTAAATGATTGCCTCAATCAACTCATTACCCAGCTATGTAACAGATTTTGGAATAAAACGGATTTTTCAAAGCAGTTTTTTTTTTTAACGAATAGATTTTGTTTTTAGAAATTTTCATTTTATGACAATTGGAGAATCGGACCAGAACGGATAAAGTCAAAAGTATAGGTTTAGGAGGATTAATCAGTTTTAAAAAATGCAAAATCGGTGGTATTGGTTCGGTCCTAAATTTTGTCCAAAATCAGACCAAACTGGATGGGTTACACACCTACTTGAGTCCACAACTGTAAATATTATTTCTGAAAATTAACCTGAGAGCCATCCCCGTTGGGATACCGGAGTCTCTTTCTTGTTTATCGCAGCACAACTAAGAAGCACCGTGGGCCTGGCTAACGGGAGGGACTCTGTTCTAACATGACCTATTGAATCAAATATATAAATATATATATTTTTTAACTTTTAAATTTTTTAGAAAAAAATAGAAGTTCCAAAAATCGGGAAAAAAAAAACGAAGTAAATTTTATTCAGTTCGGTCAAGTCAGGTTGTCAAATGGCAGGCCGCAAATATTTGCTATTTTCTTGAAGGAAAGTGGTATTTAGTATCCCATTTGACAACTCTTTATGACAATTATTAATAAGATTTTTTTTTTTTCATTTTTTGTCAGATTTTTACATTTATTCAAATAAAAATGAATTTTTCCTGATGTGTGTCAAATATGAAAGGGGAAAATATAAAAAATGATATATATATATATATATTTATGGCTATAAAAAATAGTTGTCCCGTAGCATGGCCTTTTTATGTGGGGGTGGGGCTTTACTTTCTATTGGTCTGATGAATATGGGCTCTTTCCGTCGTCATGGGCCTTTTGAATCCATGCATTTCTTTTAAGATTACAAGCTCAATTCTACTTGCTGGGGTTACGTCAGGGTGATCAACCCGGTCGGATTTTTTTTTAGTCCGATTTAGAATTCAGAAATCCGGGTGAATTAGGCGATTATTTGCCCAAGGTATGCTTACTATTCTCTTGTGATTAAATTTGACATATTATCGATGACGAGGAATTGTTTTAGGGCATGGTGACACCAAATATTTTTAAAATTACTCGTAACTTCATACTCACTTAAATATAAAAAATATTTTTCTATTTCAAATTTTAAAACTTTTTATCTAATCATTACTCAAACATAAAAATCAATACAATTTTTATAAACATCAAAATAAAAATTATATTAACAAATTATATTCAATTAAATTTTTAACTTTATCTATTTTTTTCACAAACTTTAATATAATACTTATTTTAAAAATATTTATATTCAAAATTTTCTCTTCTATTTTTTAAAATCCAATATTTTTCTTTAGAAAAAATCTACACAACTTCCTACTATTCACACAACTTTCACACACCATATTTTTAATTTTTTTTTTCTTTTATCAAATACTTAATATATGAATAATTAATAGAATAATTGAATTAGTTTAAAAAGAATAAACACAAAAAAAAAAAAATATATTAAAAAATTTTAAAATTTAAAAAGATATAGTGTGTGGAGATTGAAAAGTTGTGTAGCATTATTCTTAAAATTTTGTGAATAGTAATACCGTAATACTACCATTCACAAAATTTTAAAACACTTTAACCATCTTACGTATGAAAAGATGGTTCTCTTATTAAGGTTTTATTTAAACTTTAAAACAATTCCACGTGAGAAAAAAGAAGAACGAGCGTACATTTATTAATGATTGTACTCCACATGATGCTTGTGGCTAAATCCAGATTGTTGGGTGATTATAAACTTAATCCTAGGTTAGATTTGATTGACCGACAATTGGAATTTAAGAATTAATTAATATTTTCTGGCCTCTATTGTATCACATAATGGATATACGCATCCAAGCCATTCTCAAACGAGTCACCACTTGTTTGCGGCCATGATTCACTTCTTGGGGAGGTTTGAATACCAAGTTAAAATGATATAAAAGTTGAATAAAATATTATTAAAATATTATTTTTAATATTATTTTAAAAAATTAAATTATTTATTGTATTTTATTTATAAATTTTAAAAAATTGTAATGATTAGTTAGATAAGATCATAAATTGAGATATTTTTTGAATCCAAACAAGATTTAGAATGTCTTATCCCAAATTAAAGAGAATAGCCATTGGAGCACTTAAAAGAATGATACACTTTTATTTTATTATATAAAAGGTTGACATCCTATAAATCTTATTAATGAACCCACATTTGTGACCGAATAATATCGTAATTACATATGTGTTGTGTAAGAGCTACATACTTCTTCTGAAAAAAATCATGGGAACTATTGTGAAAAAATTAATTTTTTTTTATCTGAGTTTCATATTTACTCACTTTTTTAAAAAAAAGTGCGCGACTAATGCACATTAATCTATGACTGGAAATATCTTTTATCTTTGATATATATAAATATATATATATATTTATATTTATATATATATTTTATTTTTGTGAAAGGGTCGAAGAAATCATCGGCAATAAAGAGAGGGCATCCACCATGCCGAATCTCCTTGGGAACTACCTTGATATCATTCCCACCTTGGATTTACCCCCTAGGGTGTTGAGTAATTGCAATGTAAAAGATCCCCCATAAACATCTTGAAGAAAGAAACACAACATCTGAAAGATTAACAAAGAAATAACAAATCATAATATATAGTATTAATTGGTTTTGCAATTGCAATTCAAGTCCTTTACACATACTTTCTTTTCAAATACAAAGTAATTAGAGAAATTCTTTGTAGCAAAGTCCAATAGCTTTCATATAGCTTATATATATATATATATATATATATATGGAGGATTCAACTTGGAAGACCAGCGGCCAGTTTCGCCCTCAAATCTTTGCGCAATATTTTTCCCGACGGCGACTTTGGAATTGCATCGATGAAAAATACTCGGTTTATTCTTTTATAAAACACCACCTGAACCATCACAAATCATGACATGTATACAACCTCAAATTAAGATAGAAACCAAAAACCCTATTTTTTAAAACAAAATTTAACGCAGAAAAGTCAAAGTTTTTAGCAAGATTTAAGATTAAAAGTCACCTGTTTAGACACAAACTGCTTAATCTCATCTTCTGTGATGTTAGAACCACTTGATCGCACCACAAAAGCAACAGGAACTTCTCCCGCTAGATCGTCTTTCATGCTGTATATATAAATGGCAAACATCATTCACGTGCATGGGTGCTGATTAATGTGATTAGATATGAGACATTACATTTTTTTCAGTAAAATATGATGTATATATACAATAAGTCATATCAATTTGCGAGTTTTAATATTTATGAGATTTTTTTAAACCAAACATTTCTGACAACAAAATTAACTTACGGGACGACAGCAGCATCAGAGATATTAGGATGGGTGAGTAGCAAGGCCTCAAGTTCGGCAGGGGCAACCTGAAACCCTTTGTATTTGATCAGT
>QEOT01003129.1:31020-45729 GCA_003123785.1 Pterocarya stenoptera
TTTTTTTTTTTTTTTTTTTTTTTAAAAAAAGAAAGGAAAACGTGTGTTTCGTCCATAAGGGCATTTCAATTTCCCCCTTCCCCTCAACGTTCACATTCTTCTTCACTTCTTCAGAAGGATTTCTCCCGCATTCTCTCCTCCACTCCCCCAGCTCGTATCCTTTTGCCAGCCTCACCCTCCGGCCGTCCCATATCACTCCGGAACTGTGTTGAGTCATCAACTCTGGCACCGTGTAACAAATAATCTCCCCTGGTTCACCATTTCCGTACGGCTTCTCCAGCTTCATTATTTTCGCACGGCTTCAGCCCTTCTCTGGTATTGTAGCTGCCGAGAGCCACCGTATGTCGTCTTAGAAGGGTAAGAAATTAAAGAAAATGATTTTTATTTTTCTCTTTTGGTTGTTTGATTGTGTTTTGTGGGGATTTTGGGTTGTTGATGTTGTATGTATGCCACTGATTTTTTTGGTTGTGATAACATCTGAAAGGAGCCGATTTGATTTTTGTTTGATCTCTTTTGTGGGGTTTTTGTATTGTTAATGTTGTATGTTTGTCACTGATTTTTGAGTTGTTGATAACATCTTAAATGAGCCGATTTGATGTTTGTTTGATCTCAGTTTGTGATCGGCTACTTTTTCCTACTTTTCAGTACTTTACAATGGATCAACATCTGGATAACATTCACATTTTCTTTAGCATGGTGGTCATACACGAATTTATAAAAATGGCTCTGTCCATAATTTGTGAGATATGATCTGCTTCTGAATTTTGTTTTGTTTCATCGCTTCCTTCACATTTTTTCTTCAAACTTTTGACCTCTTTTTTTGTCCTAGATAACCCAGTAGAAATTTAAGCATTTATTGGCTAATGAGATTTAAAAAGCTTCCTACTTGATAAGTAGCCTTTTATTGTATGTGATGTGTTAGTCAAGTTAGACGTATCAAATTTAGTTGAATGTTTTATTATGAGTGGTCATTCTTCATACTATTGTTAGCTTCCCTACATATAATTGTAATAAACAATAGATATAATTTTTTTGATAAGTAATAGAGATTTTGACAATAAACGCAAAGGCGCATCCACTGTACACGGAAACTATGCAAGAGGAAAACCCAAAATAAAAGATGGAACCAATTCTCTAAGGTGATAAAGCATCAATGAAAGATCTCAGATGCAATTTAACTGTTTTTAAGCAGAACTGAATCTTAAACTACCAGTATAAGAAAAAATTTGTAAAATCAAAATTTAGGAAAATGGTCAACTTACAACTATTTTATAACTCTATATTAAATGGAGGGTACTTTTGTAAAATCAAAATTTATCTTTGGACTGTTTGAGAAGAGTGTAGTAGCAGGGAAGTTTTCAACTCCAAAGGAGCTGGATGATATACCAGTTAATTTCCAAATCATCAGTTGGACTAGTTGCTGATTTTTTTTTTCATTCATTTTTTTTATACACTGTGATTGAGATCTAATTTGAGCCTTTTGTTGAATGCGACATTAATTGTGTACCACTGCACATATGAGTTGGTTTCTTGCTAATATTAATTGTTGTTCTCAAAGAAATGGTTAGTTAGTTTTATGTATAAAATGGTTCAAATATTAAAGCAACGTGCATTTACATAGCTGACGGAGTTAGGTATTAATTTGTTCATACAGTTATAAATACCAACATTTTATTTGATTTTCTCAAGCTGTTAGTTAGTGTTATGTTTAGTTATTTGAAGTTTGAATTGTCGGTACAGGTATAAACCACATAATGGGCATGCATTATGTGTATGTGTTTGTGAAAGGAAGATTGGGTGCGCATTTGGTGTATATACGTTTGTGAAATCAGCTAACTTGGTGTTCCTATGACTTGTGTTTGTTTTTTTAATGTACTTTTAGCATTGGGTTTGTAAAGGGGATAAACGAGAATGGATGTGTAGGGGATAAACGAGAATGGATGTGTAATATTTTCTTCTAGTGTAATACATTCAAGAAGTGTAATATGACATATAAAGCGGTTAATATTTTCTTGAAGTGTGTTGCTCTGGGCCTCTTCTATTGTATGGGATGAAGCGAGTCTTAATGTTTTGTACACTACTAGCAATAGCATGTAGTTTGTAATTAGGCTCTTTCTTGTATACTTCATGTGTACTTGGACTTTGCCTATTTATGTGTATCAATAAAACTTCTTTTTATTTATCAAAAAAAAAAACCTTGAAGTGTAAAAGGGGATAAACCAAATATTGTCATGCAAGATTTATTTTCTTGAAGTGTAAAACGGATATACCAGATATGTAATATGATTGTAAATATGGTTTAGTTGATCAATTATATAAGTTAATTAATCTTACAGGTTATGGTTATGAAGGAGCCTTGAAGGGTTTAATTTTTTTTCCACTAAGATTACAGGTTATGCTTTTTTTAGTTGAGGAATTTATGCTTTTTCATATATAGCCCTGCAACTTAATGGATGCTACTGAGGTGCTTATGGATATTTCAAAGGACATGGTTGGTCAAGTCCAGCTTGTTCAATTTAATCGGAATGGTTCAATTTAACGAGAAATTGAAATGAAGACTTAAGATTCAAAATTGCATTGAACAGCTTAAAGAAAGATATATATATATATATATATAATATATATTTATCGGTAAGCTTAAAGAAAGATATATTCTGCGACTTGGGATATGGAAACTCTGATTAAGGATCTAAAATCCAAGGTTGCAAAAGCCGAAATATCCACAAGTACCTCAGCTTTATGGCATTCCTGCTCTTTAAGCCATTTTCAATTAAGAGTTATTGGCAAACACAACTAAAAGACTTCCGATATGCAAACCTTAGCATGCTCATGTGTACAAGAGTATATACAACTTAGAAGAAAATAGATTAGATTAGATTACTCAAAATGTTTCATTCAAACCTTACAATGTTTCATGCTCATCTCAAAAACGAGAGCTAATTACTCAAAATAGATTAGATTACATTTGAAATTATCCCATACATTCTATAGCCCGATCCAACCAAAAACTATTACAAGAGATATGATCCAGAACAAATATAATAGTATACGTGCATCCCTATTCTCTGCGCTCCACCTTTGAAGTTCATCTTCTTGCTTGTGAGGCTCATTCTCTCTCTATCTATTAGTTTATCTTTGATTTTTTTAACTTCATACTCGCTCAGTAATAAATTTCCTTCAGGATTTTTGTGGAAACGCTTTTGACCTATGCATATCATCCCCCTAAAACAACAACGAATGTTAAGAACTACCAACAAACTATCTTACCGCTATCAAAGCCTGAAACATTGCGTAATCCTAGAGATAGGTAAAAATTCTATCTTCAAACAAAACAAATGAAGGCATTTTTATTTCCATTTTCCCTCCATGCCTTGCAAAGTAAAATGAGATCCTTTTGAAGCTTTTCAAGCTCTAGTAAGACCATGCCGAGCTTCCATGTAGGTAATCTAAAATTAGGATAAAACTTTGATTTTCTGTCTTTGAATGTGAAAACAAAAACCTTGTTATTAAATTGCAGATAATATTAGGTAACTAAACCATTAAGAATAAGTCTTAATTGTTCTTCTTTTTTTTTTTTTTTAAATGATTGCTGGAAGGGGAGCAATTCTCTCCAGAAAATGAGATGTTTTTCACTGAAGCATCTGCAAAAACTTCACAGAATATAAACGAACTGTTCTTTGAAATTGGTAACCTTTTCATTGGGATAGCACTAAAACAATTGACCATTCTGTCTTTCCCATCAAGTAAAGTTTCAAAGTAAAGCAAGCTGTGCAGCATCGAAGCACAGGCATACACACGAACACACAGTCACGCTATTAAAATTACTATTAGACCATTGCATGCTATGCTCATTGTTAATTGACATCACACACTCACACTTTCTTTTATGATAGCTTCAAATCTGCATGGCTTGGACCAAATCATTGTATAACATCAACAAAATTAACAAAATCAGTGTAGGTATAACAGCAAAAACATTCTACCAAATCAGTGTATGTATAACAGAAACAAAATTCTACCAAATTAGTGTATGTATAACAGAAACAAAATTCAACCAAATTAGTGTATAAGAGCAACAAAACTCAACCAAATCAGTGTATGCATAATAGAAACAAAATTAAACAAATCAGTGTATAACTTTTAATGAGGAAACCAGGGATTCTTACATGGCTCGGTGAGAGAGACAGAGAGCACAATGAAAGATCCAGAAGACTCGGTGAGAGAGAGAGGCTCGAAGGGGGTGAGGGAGATGGAGTTGTGATCTTCTAGGGTTTCGGGGACTGAGTGGGGGGGCTTCGTTTGGATGAGGGTGGGGGGTTCGCAGAGATGGGAGAGTGAGGGTAGGGGGTTTCGGGCTTCACAGAGAAGGGAGAGTGAGTGGGTGGGGGGACTTCAGGCTTCGATGGTCTTCGTCTGGGAGGGGCTGCGCAGAGCAGGGAGAGTGGGTGGGGTTCGGTCTTCTTCTGGTTTAGTGAGAATTGAGGGCGTCGGTGATCTTCGTCTGGAGAGGCTGCACAGATAAGGGATTTTGTATAGAAGGTACTCCTCTGGGTTAGTGAGGATTGAGGAGTGAAGGAGAAAGGGCAGACCGTGACGTGGCGATGAACCGGGTTTATGGATAGGCAAGAGTGTGGTGTGTGATAGGGAAACCGGGGGGTTAAGTAGAATATTTTAGACTTAATTTGTACAAAAACTTTTAGCAAATCAAGTCTTATCATGTTAATAAAATGGAGAGCGTGTTTTGTACACAAATTTTCAAATAACATTTTTGTACTTACAAAGATGGACTCAAATCCATTTAGCTGGAATGCTGAAGGATGATCTCTATTGACAATATAGCCCCCACTTATAAGATCCACATCTGAGCAAATATAAAATGCATAAAAAAGCACATTATCATTACTGACTCATGAGTTGAATTTTCATCATCGACAATTATAGATAACCAGTTTTCCCGCTGAACGTAATTGTTAAAATTGAATAATATAATAAAAATGAGATGAGAATATAATATATATATACATACAATTTCTATTTTATAATTATTCGATAATCAAGATTCTTTAAATTGACTTAATAAAAAAATAACACAGATTTAATTATATTTTTTTAAATATTTAATATTGGTGTACATAAATAACAATGCAGACTCCTTGAAGAAGGCAATTGTTAAACCGACAATCATGGATTCAGTTATTTCGTGCTATGTGTCTGTAGGGGAATTGTCGTACTCCAAGTTTTTGTCTTTATATCACGGCAGTCATAAATTATAATTGTCTTGTTAACTAGGGCTGCTATTCGGCTATTTCTGCCCAATCCATTCCCCGCTCCTGACTAGGCGCTGGGAGCGTCGAGTAGGGCGACACACTGCGTTAGGATGTTAAGTTGAGTTAACTTCTTTATAAATAATAATAAGTTGAGAATGTAGAGTGAATTTTGTAGAGTCCATCTAAGATGAGTTTAAGATTCCGTTTGGTTGCAAGACTCAACTAAGATCAACTTAGTTCAGTCTAATTTTAATCTGAGTCTAACATCTAAATACCCGACTCTCAAATTGTTAAACTTATCTTAACTCAAAATCTCCTAACATGTGGGATTCACAACTTTTTCTAATTTTTCATAAATAATATTAAACTCATCTTAATACTATTTATAAAGAGCTCAGCTCAATTTAACATCGAAATGCAACCTAAACATATTTATATGTTAAGATAAGTTTAAATGTATTTATAGGAAGTTGAAAAAGGTTGTGGGTCCCTCGAATAAATACGTGTTAAATTGAAAAAGGTTGTGGGTCTTACGTGTAAAGAGATTTTGAGTTGAGATGAGTTTAATAATTTGAGAGTTAGATGTTTGAATGTTAAACTCAACTTAAAATTAGATTAAACTAAATTGATCTCTACTAAGTCTGTCGACCAAACAGGGCTTTACCAACCCCACTCCCCAACATTGTCTCTTATATGTGGGTAGACGACCTTATTGGAAATTGACCAAACAAAATCCAAAATCTATTTTCAACCAGCAAATCAATAGATCCAACCTTTAAATCAATAGATCAAACTCTAAATACACGATCCAACAAAAAAATATTTAGATCCAACAAAAAAATATATAAGCCAAAGAAATGTGCTGAGAATCATTGCCCGTCGTCATGGTGGATATCCTCAAAAAATAGTGGCCACGTCATTGTTGTATGTCTCTATGTAGAGAACCACAACTACATTGTGGTTCGTGAGTCTGCATTTAGCTATGGGTTTGCGCAGAGACCTGGTGTCACAATTAGGCTTAGGTCAACGTAAAAAAATAAGAGAAGGAATAAGAAGGCGTGTTGGCAATGAGCTATCGTCACCATGGGTCTGCGAGGAGAAGAAGAGGAGGAAGAGGAGATGAAGCAGAATTTGTGTTAAACGACAAGCATGAAGGAGAAAACTAATGGAAAGAAAGACCAAGAATTTGAAACATCTATACACAAATGATTAACCGGGTGAGCAAGTGGAGTACCCACTCAGTCACAGCCCTCACATATAAAAAGTAACTGGTGATCCACCTGCTCATCCACATGAAGCAAGCATATTGCTCATCCAACCCCATGTGGGGGTTGGTGGATGAGCCGAGCGAGCCGGATGTGAAGGCCCGACCTGAAGGCCTATTGTTAACAAATAGTATGACCATGGAGATCATTCTGTATTGGACCCCACAATCAATCTCTATCATTAAATTTGACTCGGTATTTTTATAAGAGGGCTATTAAGGATGAATGAGCTGTCATCATATGCCAACTCATGTAACAGAAGATTTCAACTGATGACAGCTGATATGCCAAGATTACTGCAAGCTAGAATCAAGGATTGGTTTTTTGTATTTATTTTCTCTACATACTTTCCATACTTAGTTACTGTTTCACATTGTATACTTTCCATACTTAGTGACTCTGTTTCTTGTATATAAACCAATTTTGATAATTGAATATAGTTGTACAAAATTTGAAGCAATGCTTATTCTTCTTTATGGAATTAAGAGAGCCAATCTCTAACGAGTAAGTTTTCTCATCCTCGATCATGTCTTCTTCCGCATCACCTGACAACCCGTTCATCACCATTAATGCTGCTACTACCATCAACGAGAAGCTTAAGTCTTCCACCTTTCCACAATGGAGAGCACAGTTTGAAGCCTTGCTTATTGGCTATGATCTCATGGATTTTGTTACCAGTGACCTTCAATGCCCTGCTATTGATGTTGAAAATTCTGCCACGGATTCGCCAAGACAAATTGATTCTCCATGCACTGCTAGCCTCAATGTCCACCACCATCACACCTTTGCTTACTTCATGTAAAACCTCTCAAGAAACTTGGAACAAATTAACCCCTCTTTATGCAGGGAAATCGCGCACTAGAGCGATGCAGTTGAAGGAAGATCTCACTCTCAATAATCGTGGAAATCAGACTGTTACTGAATTTCTCCAGGCTATCAAACTTATAGCTGATGAACTTGCCCGAATTGATCATCCTGTCTCCGATGACAATCTGACCCTTTATTCTAATCGGTTTGGGTCCAGAGTTTAGGGAAATTGCTGCACCCATACGAGCTCGCAAAAATCCTCTGCGGTTTGAGGAACTCCATGATCTGTTAATCGGCCATGAAAGTTATCTCCATCGCCTAGAACAACAAGCTACGCAACCGTTGGCTGCAACAACAAACTTCACTCAGCACAAGCAAACCTCATCTGGAACGAATGGCCAGCGTTCTTCTTCCAAAAGTCACGACAACAGCAAACGGAATACCAATGGTTCAGGTTTTCACAAATATAAACCCAAGTGCCAGTTGTGCGATCAGTTGGGCCACATGGCTAAAACTTGTTCGAAGCATACTCAAAATGATTTCTTTGCGAACTGTGTCGCATCCTCCAAAAGCAAGAATCAGAAATGGTTAGTGGACTCAGCAGCCTCCCACAACATGACAACTGAACTTTCGAATCTTTCTATTCATTCCGAATATGACAGTACGGATGAAGTGGTGATTGGTGAGGAATCAGGTTTGCAAGTATCTCATATTGGTTCATTATCCTTTACCTCTCCCAATCGAATTTTTCATTTGCGAGATAGCATCTGTGTTCCCACCATTAAAAAAAAAATGATTTCCTTTCATCATTTTAACAGACAAAATAATGTCTATTTTGAATTTCATTCATCTATTTTTTTGTGAATGATCGGATCACGAGGGCGACATTACTCAAAAGTGAATGTGAGGATGGCATGTACCCTTTGTCGGAGACAATGGCTATGGCTTCAAAACGCGCAATTGCTTATGTTCATGAACGTATGACAGTGGATGGATGGCACAAACGTCTTGGCCATCCCTCTCCCAAAACTGTTCAACATCTTATCTACACTTTTTCTTTGCCTAATAAAAAAGAAAGTTCATCTCTTTGTGTCTCATGTTCTCAAAATAAAGCCCACCAGCAAATGTTCCAATCTCATGGCTTCAATAGCACGACTCCCCTCAAATTAATTTATACCGATGTTTGGGGTCCTTCTCATGACACTGGTATTGATGGTTCAAAATATTACATTATTTTTGTTGACCAATATACCCAAATATATATGGCTTTATCCTATGTCTCATAAATCATGTGTTCAAATTATATTTCCTCAATTTTGAAATCTTGTGAAAAATAGATTCAATACAAAAATCAAGAGCCTATATTCTGACAATGGAGGCGAGTATATTGCTCTTAAATTACTTATATGTTCATGGCATTGGTCACTACACTACTGCTCCCCACACCCCACAAGAAAATGGCATGTCTGAAAGACAACATCGCCATCTTGTCGAAACAGGTCTTACCCTTCTCACTGATGTCCATATGCCTCTTTCCTATTGGCCATATGCATTCCAAGCCGTAGCATACTTGATAAACCGAATGCTAACTTCAACTCTGAACAATAAAATACCTTTTGAGCTGTTATTCAATCAGACCCCCAATTACATGAAACTCAAACAGTTCAGGTGTCTTTGCTATCCTTTGACTAGGCCCTACAATTCACATAAACTTCAGCCCAAAGCCGTGTCTTTTGTCTTCATGGGTTACTCTTTGACCCAAAATGCGTATCTGTGTCTTGAGCCCATTAGCCGAAAAATCTATCACTCCAGACACGTTATTTTTTATGAGAAAATCTTTCTCATGGCTCAATCTCACTCTTTCGAAAAGCCCCAAATTGAAACTAATGCTCTAGGTGATACCCACACCATGGCCATCTCTCTACGAACGATACCTCCTACACCAACGTTGGCGCCAAATGACTCCCCGATGGGTACCGCTACTCCTTCCTTCCCTTTGGTGGATTCGCCTCCAACAATGGTCCCTTCACAGGTATGTTCTTCTCCAATTCCTTTAGATCCACCCGGAAATCCATCTCAAAATTTGAATGTGAGTCATGCATCTAAGGTGCCTACCAATATTGAATCTCGCACACACCATATGGTCACTAGATCTATGAACAACATTTATAAGCCTAAAATTTTGTTCATGGTCACCAAACACCCCCTCCCTCCATCTTTGGAACCCACTTCTATGACTCAAGCCCTAGCTGACCCCAAGTGGCGCGGTGCAATGTCATCAGAGCTTACAGCCCTTATGCGCCATGATACATGGCGTCTGGTACCACCTCCTAAGGGCTGCAATACTATTGGGTGCAAGTGGGTGTTTCAAGAAAACGACTTGTCGATGGATCAATTGACAGATTTAAAGCCAGATTAGTGGCAAAGGGCTTTAATCAACAACCTGGATTAAACTACACTCAAACTTTCAGCCCTGTAATCAAACCAGTGACAATTCGAACAGTCTTATCTCTTGCTATGATGCATGGTTGGCCACTCCAACAATTAGACGTTAATAATGCTTTTCTTCATGGTCATCTTACAGAAGAAGTTTACATGACACATTCTCTAGGTTTTCTAGATCCATCAAAACCTGATTATATTTGCTGCCTTAGAAAGGCAATTTATGGTCTTAAACAAGCACCAGGTGCTTGGTACTTTGCCCTCAAACAAGCCATACTGAAATTTGGTTTTGTTAATACCAAGTTAGATTCTTCATTATTTGTGTATGTTATTGAGTCCATTATTGCCTATTTTTTGGTGTATGTTGATGATCTAATTATCACTGGCAATGACTCTCATTTTGTTGCAAGCATTATACAAAAACTTGGAAAAAAATTATCTCTCAAAGACTTGAGACATGTACATTTCTTTCTTGGAATTGAGGTGATTCCTACCAACAATGGTCTGTTTCTCACTCAACATAAATATATCAGAGACCTCCTAGCCAGAACTTGTATGGATGGAGCCAAGGATGTCACCACTCCATTGTCAACTTCGGTCTCTTTGAAGTTAGATGATGGATCAGCAGCTGTCGACTCTATAGAATATTGCCGGGTAATTGGTGCATTGCAATATCTTTCGCTCACTCGGCCTAACATTAGTTTCGCAGTCAACAAGCTATCACAGTTCATGCACTGCCTTCTACAAATCACTGGACTGCCACAAAACGGTTGCTGCGTTACCTTAAGAACACAATTTTTCATGGCATCTCAATCCAGGAAAATATCAATCCATCTCTTATATGCTATTCATATGCTGATTGTGCAGTAAATCTGGATAACCGAAGCTCTACCTCAACTTACCTAATTATGCTCGGTTCAAACCTCATCTCATGAAGTTCAAAAAAGTAATGTGCCATTGCACGATCATCTACAGAAGTTGAATATCGAGTGCTTGCAACAGCTGCATCAAAATCTATGTGGATATTATCACTCTTTACTGAAATGAAGTTCTCTTTTCCAAAGCCACCAATACTTTTGTGTGACAATCTTAGTGCAACCCATCTCAATTTCAATCCTGTCCAACATTCAAGAATGAAGCACATACAAATTGATTTGCACTTTGTTCAGGACATAGTTCAAAAAAATGCTCCAACTGTTCGACATGTCCATACAAATGACCAGCTTGCATATTTATTCACCAAACCTCTTTCTAGACAACGCACAGATTTTCTACGGAACAAGATCGGTCTTACCAATGGAAGCCCGTTCTTGCAGGGGCGTATCAAGGAAGAATGAACTGTCATCATATGCCAACTCATGTAACGGAAGATTTCAATTGATGATAGCTGATATGCCAAGATTACTACAAGATAAAATCAAGGATTGGTTTTTTGTATTTATTTTCTTTACATACTTGCCATACTTAGTTACGGTTTCACATTGTATACTTTCCATACTTAGTGACTCTGTTTCTTGTATATCATCCAGTTTTGATAATTGAATATAGTTGTACAAAATTCAAAGTAGTGCTTATTCTTCTTTAAGCTCACACACTGATGTGGCACATACTATGTCATGTCTCCCTTCTTCTTCTTCTTTTTTATTTCTCTCTCTCCCTCTCTCACTCTCCCCTTGCCTCTCCCCTTCTCCCCCTTCCCTCTCTCTTTCTCCCTCCTGGGGTGGTTCCTGACCACCATAAATGACCAAAGGACGGCGACTGTAAATGACGCAAGTCAACGACACAAATCCCCCGACCATCCAAGCCACCTAGCAGCGACCACACAATGGTTAACCATGCACATAGTGCGCGCTCCTTTCCCTCTCTCTTTCTCCCTCCCGATGTGGTTTTTGACCACCACAGATGGCCAAAGGAAGGCGACCGTTGACCACGCAAGCTGTTGGCTCAAATCTTGACCACCCTAACCACCTAATAACGGCCACGCAGCGGTTGGTCACACACACAATGTGCAAAATGTGCACCAACGTGCACAACGAGTTGTTGTGAGCTCCACGTCAGCAGTGCCGCTTGGACCGCCAGCGTCTTTTGCCCACTCTGAGGTGGTCCCCAACCACCATGGTCAGCACTGAAAAAGGGCACGGGGAGAGGGCAGGGGTGGAAGGCACGGGGGGGAGAGGGAGAAAGAAAGAGAAAAATAAAATGGGAGAAGACACGGCACACTAGCCACATTAGAGCATCTACATTGGCTTGGCCAAATGGAAAAGTTATCAAAAATTTAGATAATTGATGTAAAAAACACTCTACATTAGATTGGCCAAGTCTAAAATGAAATAGACTTTTGCTACAGTGGTTGGTCAAAGATGGAGAACCACTAAAGATGGAAAACCACTAAAGATGGAGAACCACTATTGATTCACTAAATATTAAAATATTAATTTCTCACTCCAAACAAACATTAAAATATTAGTTTTTCACTTTAATAAAAATACTATTTAATTTGTAATTAAGAAATTTAAATAAAAATTTAAATGAGTTTAATCAATATTTTTTATTATTAGTATTAAATAACTTTTAAAAATATAATTTTTTTAATATTAATTTAATTAGAATATAATTATTATTAATATTAAATTGATAGAATTATAAAATGTGATACAAATAAATTAAATTATTAATTTAATAATATTTTTTTATTATATAGATAGTGGATAGCTAATCCAATGTGGGGATTGAATTTAAATAGAATAGGCAAATGTAAAAATGTATGATATTAGCTAAATTTTGAAGATGCATTTGGCCAAACCAATGCTAATGCTCTTAGTGTGTGGAATCCTTTTGTGGGATTCCTTTGTGTCTATAGTGTTTTGCTTTATCTTATAACTTACAAAATATTCTTCATATTTTCAATTTTTTTCATTGATAAAATATATTGAAAAGAATAAATTATCTTACTAAAAATATTTACATTTTATCATGAAACTATCCCAAAAAATTAGAAGGTTTTAATTGATCCATGAAGCTGGTTCAGAACATTAACTAATGCTGCTTGATAAATAAGAGGAAGGAAAGCAAGGCACTCTATCCAGATACTGCCGAGAAAAATAGCACCAATTGTATGGACAATCACATTGCTCAAAGGAGAAAGAAAACCAGAAGAAACCATGAGATCCTGTGCACCTAAGCACGTATAGCACATATGGATCGTTCCGTATCAAGAGCAAAACCAATAGAAAATAATTCATGATTGCCAACTCAACGCAATAAAAATAGAGAAATGTTAAGTTTACAAAGACATTACAAATTAATGTGGTTTGTTGCGTTACATCATATTATAAAATCTTTTTTCTAAAATAGATATCAATTTGTGAGCTCCACTTTCTAGTTTCTTTGAAATCTCTTTGTGAACACAACAATCCTCGTAAAAACATGTAGCAATCCTCGCAAAATCTTCAGTTCTCTAAAGTATGAACTCTGGCATTTGCCATTCTTGGTGATCATTTCCCATGTAAAATAGAGCTATGGAAGCTTGTATTTAAGCACACGTTGGTACTTTGCAGACAGAAAACATGTAAGAGGAAAATAAGAGAGAACAAGAGTGAGGAGCAGAAAATAATCCAGAGAGGAAATCAAGGCAGCAAATATTTTCTGTCGATGATTAATCGGCTCTGCCTCACTAAATTTGAACAGTTCTCTCTTTGAGACAGCTTTTCCAGCATGTGCCTACATTCGCCACACTGTTTAGTAATCAACCATACACTGACCTCAATTACCACATGCATAGTCCCATTCTCTCGTCCCTGATCTCCTACACCACCCTCGCATTACAAGAAGACCAATTGCTGAGGAATTTGACAATTACTTCTTGAAAAAACTAGCAAGTTCACCCTTCTCGTACATGGAAGTCAGAATATCGCAACCTCCAACTAATTCACCATTCACAAAGATCTGCGGAAATGTGGGCCAGTTACTATACTTCTTCAGAGTCTCCCTCAATCCATTATTATACTCTTCATCGAGCACGTCAACACTTTCATAATCTACTCCCTCGCTTTCAAGGATGCCAACCACCCTCTGCGAGAATCCACACATTGGTGCACTTCTGGAACCCTTGATAAAGGCCACCACCTTGTTTTCCTTTACCAACCTATCAATGAGGTCCTCCAGTGAGACCGTCAGTTGAACATGACGGCCAGGAGTCAGCCGAAGATCAGGCTTCCTCTTTGGTGTCTGTCGGACCCAGGTGGCGTTCCCTGATTCATTACCTGGTGGGACCTTTCCAGTGGCTTTTATGTGTTCTTCCATCCATGATTTCCAAGCTTGGGTCAGAGCTGTTCTGTCAGGATCATCTACCACCCCGACCTACAACACAATTTTTTCTCAGTAAAGTCGCTGATAGGAAGATATTTTTTATCAGTCACTGGTAGGAAGGTATATTTTAATCGATACTGATAGGAAGATATATAACTTTCATCATTATTGTGCAAAAGGAGACACTATTATCACAGGATATTGTTACCAAACGCAACAAAAACACCAGTAGGTTTATCTCATCAAATTTTCTTTTGTTTCATTAGAGGGAAAAAATGATCAAAATCGAAGCTTGTGGATGGAGATGACATTTATCAAGTTATTAGTTTTATGAAAATCTTAATAATAGGTGAAAACATTTATCGCTCTACTGGTTTGGGTGCCAACACACACTCATAAGAATTCCTGGGATCTAATCCTAGCACACATGAATTTGGCAGGGTTTACTGATATTTTAAGGTGGGTACATGATCGAAGACGGGCATTTGAATATTCAGCTAGGTCACTACAACCATATCCTGCTTCAGTGGAGCTTAAGCATCATTGCAGATGAAACATTCTTTCTCAAGCTTGGCAATAGAAGAAGGTTCAACCCTAAGTATTAACAAATTGGCAAACCA
>QEOT01003129.1:54054-91603 GCA_003123785.1 Pterocarya stenoptera
ATATATATGTATGCACACATCAAATAGAGTCTTTTGATTTAATTTATAAGATTTAAAATTCAAAATTTATCTTTTAAATTATATCATGCATGTGAACGGATGTGATATAAAGACGTTTAAATAATATTATTCATACCAAATATGGTATTGGTAATACTTAGCTGCATTGACAATTCTGCAAAGCATTATTTAATTCCGAAAATGATCTCTAAAAGATAGATGACCTTTAACGGCCCACCACAAATAGGACTCAATGATTAGGAGTTTATGAAATAATTGCATTTAGTTAATGCACATGAGCTACTGAATTAATTGATCAAACCCCCCACAGAGTAAGACAGGCATATATGGTACTAATCCTTGATAATTTTGTGGGACACACTTTATCACCAAGAGAATTCAAGATGTCTTAACAACTTCAAGGCTGTATGTTTCCATATAAAGAAAGTTTCAAATTTTTTTTCTACAAAAGGTTCTCGTCTTCAGTCTAATTTAGATCTCAAAAAGAAATTTTTATTTAATTAAAAGAGTAATGCTACATTTAGTCTTGAAGTGCGCAAACATAGTATAATCATTTTTAAAAAAAGTGAGGTCGACATTTAAAAGATTAATTTTTTTCATGTGGGTCCCTATTTACTCACTTTTTTCAAATGGATTACGCGGCGCTTGCGCACTCCACAACTGCAAATACCATTTCTTTTCTAAAAAATACAATTTCAAAAACTCTTAGAGGAGGTATAGATAGTGAGTTGAAATGAGATGAAAGTTGAAAGTAGAATAAAATATTATTAGAATATTATTTTTTAATATTATTATTGTTTTGAGATTTGAAAAAATTGAATTGTTTATTGTATTTTGTATGAAAATTTATGAAAATTATAATAGTGAGATAAAATGAACTGATTTTTGTATCCAAACCTAGCCTAAACACCTTCTTAAATCTATCTAATTATACAAACTCCAATAGAAAACATATTTTAGAAAAAAATTATCTCGTCCAAGTGGTGAAGGCGTCTCGGAGTATCAGTCTTTTCAAGGTCTAAAATTCAACATTTCATAGGTATAAACAATTCTTTGAGACCATACTTCTAGTGAAAAATTAATGATTTAACCAATTTTATATAAAGAAATTATAAAAAATGTAGGGCACGGAATGAAAATTTGAATGGATCCAAATGAGCATTGGAGAAGTTTTTTCATAAATTCAATAAAATATATATCTCAACCTTTTTTTTTTAAAAAAAAAATTCTCAAATAACGAAATCCGAGAAAAACAGTCTCTCTAAGGGAGTAACTTAGGTAGAATCTCGATAAATTCAAATAAAAGAAAAGGACCTAAAAGTAATGAAAGACTGTCATCACGATTATTCAAGAAATGCCATCGATTCTCAAAACTTTCAAAAGGTTACAAAGTTAAAAAAATTCAACGATATCATAATCGACTTGCACTCAATGTTGCAATAGGTAGCTGCTGGCTTGGTAACATACCCCCTGTACAAAAAAAATTGAGTATTGATAGATATAATCACAGAATGTATAAGTATTGTGTAATTTTTTAAAAAATATATATATAATCTATTATTAAAATAATAATTTTTTTTTATGTAAATTTCTTATTTACTCAATTTTTAAAAACAATTATGCAACATTAACTTACTCTTTGGCCGTAAATATAATTTATCTTACCTTTTATATTCTCTCATTTCTGGTGGAAATGATTCACCGCTATAATATATTTATCTGTAATAATAACTTTGTAGCTTGTTTTATGAATCATCGTGATTAGAAAAAGAACAGAAGCTGTAAACCGACAGGGCTGTCAGGTTTCTGTTATCAGCTTATACTGATAATTGATCTTTGTGAAGGACATTTCTAAATTCTAATGATCCCTAATCTGGGTCACTACCATTGATCCAAATTCCATAAACCAGCAGCAGGCTCCGTACTATTCCCCGATAAGACCCCTGACCTTTCACAGTGACAACGAATTTTGAGGACAGGAGTCTTTATCACCCACTGTTATGGAAACAATACGGAGTCTCACTATTACCATTTCCACTAGAAATTGATCTGTGATTGGAAATCCAGAGAGAGAGAGAGGGGGGGAGAGAGAGCTTTTATTTGGTATTGATCTCTTTTAGCAAGTTGCAACAAATTACCCAATTCTCACCTAATATTAATTCTGAAAGGTCAACAAAATGGCATTAGCATAGTGGTTGGACCATCAAGTACTCTTTCCAATATAAAGACGTAAGGAGCCCAAGATGTTAGCCTTTCAACTTAATTGCAAACCTCCATTTATATTTTGAAATAGGTAATAACGCCCAACCATACATGGCTTTAGCTTTACTCCTACTCAAAAACCGCATAAATAAAATTCCACCTCAGAAACCACTACTCTCAAGGTCCTCATCATTTTGTTGCATAAATTCCCCCACTCTTTTTTTCCCACCATTAAGCTAATTCTGAGATCTTCACTCACAATCTCCTCCAATGAGTTTACCAGCTTCTACTTCATTTGGCACAATGAAACCTCCCAGAGGAAGGCCACCTCTTCCCGTCATTATTATTATAGTTTGTGCTGTTGCCTTCATGGCTCTCTTCTATACAGAAACCATTACTTTTCTTTCTCACAGCTCAATTTTCAGGCTCAAAACCTGTACCAGAAAAAACTCTGTTAGAAAATCAAGTAAGTGTAAGTTCAGCAACTTTGTTGTTTTCCCCCCCTTAAATATTAGTGATGTTTCCCAGCTTGTCTATCGATATTGGTTATAACGTTGCACCGTCATTTTCCATGATCAGATGATAGAGCTGCAGAGAATCATGATATGGATAACTCCATTGTAGATGACAGGTTTGAGTTTGACCCGGAGGAATGCAATGTCGCTAGTGGAAAGTGGGTTTTTAACAGTTCTATAAAGCCGTTATACTCAGACATGTCATGCCCGTATCTCGATATACAAGTTTCTTGCGTCAAGAATGGACGCCCGGATTCTGATTACCGCCACTGGGAATGGCAGCCGGAAGATTGTACCTTGCCTAGGTTGATGATCATAACATGATCAACAGTTTAATATTAATTCTGTGTACAAAAGTACTCTCACACTGATTACATGATACTTGGGCTGCTTTATTATATTATATGTAGGTTTAATCCAGAAGTGGCTCTTAAGAAACTGCGAGGAAAGAGGCTACTGTTTGTGGGAGATTCGCTGCAACGAGGTCAATGGCAATCTTTCGTATGTATGGTTGAATCCATTATACCAGAGGACCAGAAGTTCTTGAGACGGGGCCGCTCTCATACAGTCTTCAAAGCTAAGGTACTAAAAGAGATTTTGATTAAACAAATTAAACTATTCCTCCGAAGAGTATGTGCTAAGAAAAGCTAATATTTTCACCCATTTATATATCCTTCAGGAATATAATGCAAGTATCGAATTTTATTGGGCTCCATTTCTTGTCGAGTCCAATTCCGATATCCACATTATTGCAGATCCAAAGAAGAGAATACTGAAAGTGGATTCTGTTTCAAAGCATGCCGAAAACTGGTTAGGTGTGGATCTAGTTGTGTTCAATACTTATGTTTGGTGGATGAGTGGTCCTAGACTCAAAACACTGTAAGTTTTCTTGGAACCCAGCTAGCTGTTTCATTGAGAAAACAAAATGTCTAGCATGAACGTTATTATTGTTGCATGCGCAGTTGTAATTATCGGTTGATTTCGGTTTAATGTCTAATTGAGCGCAGATGGGGATCTTTTGCAAACGGGGAAGCAGGGTTTGAAGAGTTGGATACACCAGTTGCTTACAAAATAGGTTTGAAGACGTGGGCCAACTGGGTTGACTCAACAATCAATCCCAATAAGACACGTGTCTTCTTCACTACCATGTCCCCCACACACACAAGGTCGATCTCTCTCTCTCTCTCTCTCTCTCTCTCTCTGAGTCATTGTATCTCATGATTTAAGGTTTTAAGTACACTTGAAACAAACTCCTGTTAGGATATAAAGAAAAGGACTAATAATTTTGTTCTTTGACACTTCCTTCGGAACTTAACATCTTGCACCAACTCAAGCCCTGTTGATTACTTGCAATATGTCTCGTCTGCACCTACTACTGCATTTTCAGAACAAACTTCGATTTGAAGAACAAAAGAATACATACTCTCACTCTCTCTCTCAAGATATATATATATTATAATTAGCGTATAGATAAAACGATGTTCTTCTTGCTAATGATGCATGGTAGTGATTTTCAAAGTCGAATATCTTCTCTGCAGGAGCGAAGACTGGAACAGCACAGGTGGATTATTGAAATGTTTCAACGATACAAAGCCAGTGATGAAAAAGAAGCACTGGGGAAGTGGTTCGGACAAGCGAATGATGAGCGTGGTAGCAAGCGTAGTGAGGAAAATGAAAGTTCCAGTAACAGTCATCAACATAACACAAATCTCAGAGTACCGAGTGGATGCTCACACATCTGTTTACACAGAGACGGGGGGAAAAGTTCTAACTGATGAGCAGAAAGCTGACCCACTTCACCATGCAGATTGCATACACTGGTGTTTGCCAGGAGTCCCAGATACTTGGAATCAAATCTTTTTGGCACATTTGTAGCAAGAAACAAGTCCACACTTATCGATCCTTGCGCACGTTTGTGTCACAAACAAGACATCAATTATACATACCATTTGTTTTGTTTTTTGTTTCTTCATTTTTTTTTTTTTTGTCCTTTGATTTTGTTTGCATGGTATCATACTATATAACAAAGCATTCATTCACAAAATTTGATCTTCATATCTCTGGCCGTAAAAACCCAATCCACGGACTTAATTACCTAAAAAGAGCGTTATGATTGTTGCAATATGACATGGGATTTTCATTGCTGTGAATGTGCAGCACCAATAATGCAGTTCTATAATTTCATTGCAACGTGGCCATCACATTAATTTAGTCTAAGGTTTAAGAATATCATATATACTTGATAATATGACACATCTTATCATGTGATCCTATCCCCTCACTATAACAAAAATGGTCTTTTCCAGCAAATTTATCGCGACTAAAAGACTATTCACAATCAAAATTAATTGCAAATAATCTTTTGATCGCGATAAATTGATCGGAAAAGGCCGTTTTTGTTGTAGTGGGCCTAAAGCTTAAAGTATTAAGTTAATTGTCATATATGCATATAAAACCTTCCCAAAAGCCACACTTAACCAATTAATATCAACTCTCAAAATTTGACAATAATTTAACAACGAAAAAATCATACAGATCTATTGATGCTTGTGTACAATTTTAACACTAGTGTTTAAAAATTAGTTTTTCCTGTCCTTTCCAACCGTTTAATGTCATATGTTTAAAGAAAAATGATAAATATATATACCTTATTTTTCACAACACTTTATACAATTATATTTTAAAATGAATGGTATTTTTATAAAATATCTTATAAAGTAATATTGTTTTACAAAAGTATTCTCATTTTAAAACATGTATTGTATAAAATGTTACGAGATGTGGGTATCATTATTCATGTTTAAATAGAAGTTGAAAAACCTTTTATTTTAATGGTAGTTGTGTATAAGTTTTTTCTTTTTTTTTCTAATCAAGCATGTTATATACATGAATAAAGTACAAAAGTTCAAGGTGGATCTTTTACATGACTATCAATATGAAGGAAACATGTAGGAATATTATCTAAGGGTAGGCTGCCAAAAACATGATTGGTAGCTGCCCATTGCGCCACTGAGTGCGCACATCGATTTTGAGATCGATGAATTTTAGTAAATTTCCAGTCTTGATGATGTCTGGAGATAAAGAGAATGTCCCCAATGATGGTTGAGATATTCCAGAAAGGAGTGGAGCTTGGATTCTCAATAGAAGTGAAAACCGACTGAGCATCACCTTCTATAATTGCTAGATTATGAGCAGAAGCCATTTTGGATGCTAGCAGCGCTGCCAATGCTTCTGCCACTAGAGGAATCGTTGTTAGTAATTTTTCCGTTAGTATCCCTAGAATATCTCCACTTTGATTTCTTTGTATTACTGAGGCTACAGAGAAACTTTCTCGTACTGCTGCATCAAAAGAGAAGCTTTGATAGTTTGGTGGAGGAATTTTCCATTCTTCTTTCTTGCTTTGTTGACTCTGTTTTCCTTTCCAAGCTTCTTTATAATCTTCATAGATGTGTTTCAGCTGGATATTTGCTTCTACCATTGACCAAGAGGTATGATTGTGGACGATGTCGTTTCTTTTTCTCCAAATAAAATCTAGCATTATAACTGCAAAAAGTTGGAACTGATGCTTTTCATCTACTCTGAGGCCTAACTCTTTATCTGGGTAGATGATCATTTTGATCCAGTCTGCAATAGAATCAATAGGCAATCTTGCAAGATTGAGGGGCCAACTGCTTTGTTGCCACATAATTCTGGTGATGGGACAATCTATAAAAAGATGCTTAGGAGTCTCTTTGTCTTGGTTGCAGAGTGGACATTCTTCTGATTCTTGATGCGGAATGAAATCACCAATTCGTGATTTAGTAGGAAGAATATTCCAAAGTAGTTTCCAGAGCAGTAATTTATGTCGATCATGTATTTTGAGGCTCCACATTGGCTTGAAAAGTGAGTGGACATGTTGATCAGAGACCTGACTGCTTAATGTTGCCTGATAAGCAGTTTTAACAGAGTATTTTCCATTGTGATTTAGCGCCCAAACAACTTTGTCTTGTTCAGATGACCTGGCTGAGAGAGGTATTTTTTGTATTTCTGCTATACTTGCTTGATCAAAGAGATTTTGCATTTTTGGAATATCCCAACTCCTAGGATTACTGATAATAAGATCTGAGACAGTAATATTGGGATAATCTAGGACCATACCTTGTATTTGCTGCGGTTTGAAATTATTCAGTGAAGGAACCCACGGATCTGACCAGATGTTTACTGATTCTCCACTTTGAATTTGGAAGCAGCGACCTTTGTTTAGCAAATCCTTTGTTTTGAGAATTCCCTTCCACATACATGAATCAGTTGTTTTCTGTTTTGCTTCCCAGAAAGTAGTATTTTTGAGGTATTTGGCAGTTAGAATTGAGTGCCACAAACCATTTCTCGGCCCACCTAATTCCCATCCTGTTTTTGCTAACATTGCTTGATTCATGTTCTCCATTAATCTGATACCCAGTCCACCATCTTTTTTCGGTAAGCAGATAGACTTCCATGACTTTAAAGTCATATTGTGAATTTTGTCTTTTGAGAAGCCCCACCAAAAATTTTTGAAAACTGTATCCAGTGACCTACTGACTGATTTTGGCAGTTGAAATGAGCTCATATGATATGTTGGAATAGAGCTTACTACGGACTTAATGAGCATTGTTCTGCCTGCTTGAGCCAGTAGCTTTTATTTCCAGCCTTCCAACTTTTTCCCCACTTTGGTCAGCATATCACTGTAGTTGTCTTTTTTCCTTCTGTTGAATGAAGTTGGCAAGCCCAGATATTTCATTCTAGCTGATGCTGTTTTATAAGGTAGCCATTGGGAAATAGAAGTTTTTGCTGTTTGGCTTGTATTCCTTGTAATAAACATTGAAGATTTGCTAAGATTTATTCTCTGTCCAGACCAACTTTGATATTTTGCAAGACATTTTGAAATAGTTTGTGCATTTTTTTCTGTTGCCTTTGAAAAGATAATAGTATCATCAGCAAAAAGTAAATGTGACACTGTTGGGCTATTGCTGCTGATTTGTATCCCTTCCAGTTTCTGTTGAGCTTCAGCTTTTAATAAGATTCTTGATAGTGCTTCCGTGACCAGTATAAAAAGAAAGGGTGAAATAGGATCACCTTGCCTGATACCTCGCTGAGAATTGAAGAAACCTCACGGTGAACCATTGATGAGTATGGAAAACGATACTGTTGTTATGCACTCCTTTATCAAATTTATCCATTTTTTATTGAAACCCAGATTCTTCATCACTATAAAAAGAAATTCCCATTCCACCTGATCGAAAGCCTTTTCCATGTCTAGCTTAATTGCCATTAGACCTTTTTTTCCTGCTTTTCTTTTGAAATGATGAAATAGCTCATGAGCTATAATGGTATTTTCTTTGATGTTTCTACCTGGGACAAAAGTTGTTTGAAGAGGAGAGATAATATTAGGGAGCAGACATTTGAGACGATTAGCCATGATTTTGGTTATAATCTTGTAGCTGACATTTGTGAGGCTAATGGGTCGATATTGGTTTGGACTATTGGGATAAGGGCAATATTGGTATGGTTGATCTGCTTTAGGAGATGTCCGCTTGAAAAGAAATTCTGCACTGCTAATATGACTTCTTTCTTAACAATATTCCAGTAGTGCTTGTAAAAGAGGGCCGTCATTCCATCAGGCCCGGGAGCTTTATTACTGGGAATCTACTTTAGAGCTTCAAAGATTTCCTTTTCTTCTGGTATAGCAATGAGAGATTCATTTTCTATGTCCGAGATTTGCTTGTCAAAGAGATTATCCAACAGTTCTGGAACAATCTGTTTTGAAGAGGAATATATAGAACTGAAATGATTAAGAAAAGCTAATTCTATCTCAAGAGGGTCCATGGACCAAATACCTGGTCCCAGTTTGATTGAGTCAATGACATTCCTTCTTCTTCGAATAGTTGTAGTCAAGTGATAAAATTTGGTGTTGAGATCCGTTGAAGTTAGCCAAGTGAGTCTGGATTTTTGCCTCCATAAAATTTCTTCATATTCTCTTTGCTTGTGAAGTCGGTGTTGCAGAAATCTTTCTTTTTCTTGATTAGCTGGAGTCATAAGATTGTCTTGTACCTCAAGAAGTTCACTTTCAATCTGAAGTATATTGTGGTTGATCAGTCCAAAATGACTTTTGTTCCAACATTTGAGTGCTTCTTTGGTGGACTTAATTTTCTTGCAGAGGATATAAGACAGATTACCCAAGTGAGGTTTACTCCATGCTTCACTTATAATTTGGTGGCTCAATGGCTCGTGAGTCCAGAATTCTTCAAACTTGAAAGATGGGGCTTGGCGAGTTCTGGCCGTAGTATGTAACAAGATAGGATGATGATCCGATGCTGATGATGCTAAATGTTGTAGTGTTGCATCTGAAAAAAGTAGTCGCCATTCTTGATTTTCAATAGTACGATCCAATCTTTCTCTTATAAGAGCATTATCCTGTCTGTTATTAGTCCATGTGAACTTTGGGCCCATATAACCAATATCAATCAGTCCATTTCTATCCATGAGAGCTTTGAGACCCTTATTGGGATTATAAGAAACCGGCCTTCCACCATATTTTTCAAACTGACTTATGAGATCATTAAAGTCCCCCATACATACCCAAGGCCCTGGAAAAGCATGATATAATGTATCTAAGTGGCTCCAGAAATTAGCTTTGTTGTTCCATTGTGCTGGTGCATATACATAAGTAAGCAACCAAGGTTGGTTCGAGGGATCAGAGTAAACTAAAACTGAGATTTCATTACTGTTAATATGAACAGGTTCTATTTCTACACCCGGACGACACAAAAGTAAAAGGCCTCCTTTTTTACATACAGCAGGACTGTAAACAAAAAGATGGAAGCCTAAACTATTTACAACAGAAATGGTACGATCATCCGACACCAATGTTTCTGACAAAAAAACAACATCCGGGTTATATTTCCTAATATTAGCCCTTAAATTTCTGATTGCCTTGGGTCGAGCTAAACCCCTGCAATTCCAAGCTATTGTCTTCACTTAGATTTTGGAGGCAGTTTTGAGCTTGCCTTGCTAGCTAATTTGGATTTTCCTTGGGAATGAGTGGGGGGTCGACTGTAAGGATTTTGTTTAGCTTTCCCTTTCAATTTTTTCTCCTTACCCGAAGAACCTGATTTCATTTCCAGTAGAGCAAGGGCCATTGAAGAATCATCTGCTTAATACTCAATTTGATCTATTTTCTCAACTTTATTGAGACGCTGAGATTTCCTTTTAGGAGCTTCGGGATGTTCAGTAGTCTGAATTCTTTTGGAGGAAAAGATGACTGCAGAAGGTTGAACTTGCATAATCTCTCTGGAATTTATTTTTGTTGCCATATCCATCTGCTGAGAGATCATTTTACTCTGAGAATTTAATTCTTCAACTAACTGATAATCCATCTGAGATTGAGATTGTTCCTCACTAATTTCAATAGCCGAAACTGAAGTTGAACTCATAGAAGTATTGCCAGGAATGTTGCACGGATTGTAAATTAGTGGACTGTAAGTAGCAGTTGGTTTAATGGGCTGTACGTGACTTTGGGTTGCCTTAGAAGAAACAGAAATTTTAGCTTTATCTGTGTAGACATCTGGAGGACTTATGAACGGCAGAGTACTTCCTATCCCAATTTCAAGCCCAGTTATATTTCCCATCCCGATTTCAAGCCCAATATTTCCCAGCCCGATTTCAAGCCCAGTTACGTCTGATTGCTGTTGTGATTTAAAGCACTTCATGGCTGAAGAAATTTGCTTCCATTGACTATTCCACAAAGACTGCTGCTGCATCGAGTCAGTTGAATTAATTTTCTGAGTTTCTTGCGTGCGAGACTTGACTTCGTTTGATGCCGGCGCTTCCATAGATGAAGACAAGAAGGATATTTTACTGATATTCGAATTAATAGTGCCGTCTGCAGGTTGCTCAACAGTGTAAACATTTACGTTTGTCGGTGAGAATATTAATGGCGTTTGATCACTGTAGCTGAACAGTGCTTGAGGGACGATTGGCGCTGATCTCTTCTGAAGTTCATCCGTTGCGTGGGAATTTGATGGAGAAGGAAGAAGTTGCCACAAATCCTTCGGCGTTGATCTCTTCGGAAATTCATCCAGATATCCACGAGCAAGTGTATTCTGCCCATCCAAACTAATATCCAATTTTTTTGCAAAAATTGTTTGCTTTCCTTTATCAAAGCAATCTGTGGATGATGTCGGTGGAACAAAATTTTCCAGGTGATCAGTTGCTTCATGTCGCCCACTTTCTGTTTGGTTAAAGGCCTGAGCAAAGTCTGGAATGTTACTAAACTCAGCTCTGAGCCAAGGCCCATAGGAAAGTCTTGCTGGAGGTGAACTTAGAAAACCGCAGAAGATTTGAGAATGACCAAGTCTACCACATGCATAACAGAAGTCGCACAATTTTTCATACTTAAAGGCAACCCATACTTCATTTTTCCCAATTCTTGGCATCGTGAATCCTTGCAAAAATGGTTTTGTAATGTCTAGTTCCACTTTAATCCGAATGTATTTTCTGAAGGCTAATCCATATAGAGGGTCCTCTTCCACTTTAATCAATGTTCCAATAGCTTTCCCAATGTCAATGGCATTATCAAGAGTTATATGATCCAAAGGTAAGCCATGAATTTGCACATTGAAGATAGCATGATTTAAACTTATTCCATTGAGTGTTGCACCCGGGGGCCATGGTTTCAGAATAAGTAAATGTCCTTTGAAGTTCCAAGGGGCTTGATTAAGGACTCTAAACTTATCCTGAGTGGATCTAAATGTGAAGATAAATTTGTTCATATCCATATCTTCAATAAGAAAATTTTTGATGAAGTTCCATGATGCCTTAATACTAGAGTGAATTGCATATTTGTTCAGAGGTTTATCAGCAACTAACCTTCCTACCAGGATTTTGTCTGAGTTCGCCTTTGCTATATCAGGAGCAGGATGAAGATTCAGATCACTCCATGACAAAGATTTTGTTTGTGAGATAAGTGATTCCATATCCATCGGAATTGAAATTTTTGTTGAAGAGATGGATGTTTGACGAAGGAAAGAACTGGACTTCAGATGACAGTGTTTAATTTTGGAAGTAGCTTCAGTGTAGTAGAGGAAGAAACATGAAAGAACATGAAAGAACTAAGCAACAGTAAGTGCAGAATAATTAATCACCTCCTAGATAGAAAAACTCTGACTTCTTTCCTAGCCGGTTTCATAGTTGTGTATAAGTTGTACATGTATTATTAATGTTTATTTAATGATAAATGATAAAGCCACCAATGAATTCCATCGATAAAAGTTATCGAAATGTGTGTTTTTTAATATGAATTAATCTTTGCATCATCCTACACACCACACACCATAACTTTTTTTATTTTTTTTTATTTGTTTCTCTTATTAAATGTGTATTATATGGATGAAGAATAAAAAAATATAAATATTTCAAGAAGAGTAAAATAAAAAAAATTGAAAAAAAATTGAAAAAAAATAAAAAAAACATATTAGTGTGTGGTGTGTAGGATGATGCATAGCAATGCTCTTTTAATATTTGTCTTTATTTACTTTTTAGTATTGTATTTTTTATTTTTCTGTATTTTTGAAAAAAAAAACATACAAAAAATGAAAAAAATTCTCGAACGTCTCTACAAAAGTTCGGTAGTGTACTAGTGTTTGTCCGGAGATAGCAGCGCCCATATTTAATTTGTTTTAAATTTGGGCCGGTGGGCCTTAGCTCTTGGGCTATAAGTCCCCAAATTCCAACTTCTGCTACCCTTAAAGACGCGCCTATATTATGCGGGTTTCGTTTCCGACCGCTCTAATCAATCTCCTGCCTTGTCTGAGAAGATACAGCTTCTTCCGAGTCTTCTCCGTCGCTTCGCCAAGGTTTCTCAGGTGAAAACCGATTGACGTGTACTGTACACTTCTTTGAGTTTCCGATACGTGTTTATTAAAATACGATTAATTTGTTTCATCTCTTCAATTTCTGCAATCGAAGTTATTGCTGAGCTTCAATTTTTAGGGTTTGGTATTTGAAACATTAATGAATTTCGGATATCTACCGATGTCTAATGTTTAAGAGCCTTTTCTTGGGCTTCGTTTGGTTGCTACAAGAATGAAAAAGTTAGAGTTTTGTTAAATATTATACATCTTTGTGTTGGCTGGTTTGGTATTTTTGTGTGCTCGATTTTAGTTTATTTATTTTTCATTTTCTTGCTGGAAGATACTTTCATGGCGGGGGGCAATTTCATGCACAGAGTTATGTCTTACCTCGTGAACGAGCTTGTCGTTAATAGCCTTGCCAACAGGTACCTTGCACACCTGCCACATAATCTGCCTTGGGTGCTCGTATTCTGGTGTTCTGTTTGATATGTATAACATGATGATATTATAAAACAGAAGCTTCTTTCTCTAGTCACCGTGACTAAACCTTTATTGATTGGCTATAATTGTAAACCACAATCGGATCTATGGAAGCATTAGTTTATACATTCCTCTTAGTCTCGACTTTAGGAATATTCTTTTTCTCTATCTTTTTTGGGGAACCGCCTAAAGCTCCGACTAAAAAGATGACATGATTTTGATTATCTCTATCTCAATTGAATTATTTGAGCCTCCCAATATTGGGAGATATCCGAAATTTTTTATTATCTCTATCTCAAGGAAATTTTTGATTATCTCTATCTCAATTCAACTAGTGTTCCCTTGAAGCGAAAGAATCTCAAATTTCCTTGATGCGATCTAGTCTGGCCCATAATTTTTTTTTCCTGCAGCTTACAAAGTTTGAGGAATTTTTTCTATATCTTGATTGTTTATATTTGCTTTCATTTGACCGTTTAGCTGTCAATAATTGTCTGAACATTTAAAGAAAGAGGTTCATAGTTGATTGAATAAAGAGTATAAGTTATATGAAGTTTCACTGATAAAAAAAATTATATGAAGTTTCATCACTAAAGCTTCTCTAGTNGGGGGGGGGGGGGGGTGGGGGGATGTGGGAGGAGGCACGCAACAAAAATATGCATGTGCTTACCTTCTTGACATTTGAGCCATTGTAGAGAATGTCAACATGACAAACGTTAGCACGCAGATGAAGTTGAACATTCTCATGGTAATTTGTCTCAGAATCGGCTTAGAGTATTGATCATCTCGAAAACATCTCAGTACATTTTCTTTCTCTATCACAAGTGATAAACTTTCAAAATTGTCTGATTACCTTTTTGTAGGTTTTTACCATTATCGAAGATGATTGCAACAATTGAGAACTTTATTTTCCTTTATTTTGCATAATTATTGTCTCCTAAAATGGCTGTTTAATTGGACTTAATACCTTAGATGAACTGGTTCATACAATGTTTTGTTGTGGTTTATCAGTCCTGCATTCCAGAGATTTGCCGTGAGAACATCCAAGAGGATTGAGGAGGTTTCAATTAAGGGTACGTTTACATTCTTTCCAGTCCTTGTAATTTCTGTCTTCTCTTTTGGGCATTTGTTAGTAATTGTGCAGTTGTTTGTTCATGCAGCTGCAGAGAAGAAACAAGAACTTGCTGAGCGTGTTAAAGATCTCTCTAAGGATTTTGAGGTTGGATTCTATGTCGTGTAATTTGAATATCATTCATTCGTTTATTATTTTAGAGCTTATAGCAATACATGTTGGATTTGGTTGCAGTCTTTCAAAAATCAGTGATCCGCAATGGTGGACATGGTATTGCGAGTTTGCGACAACCACATGTATATGATTTTTCTTAGATTCTTCTTCCTCCTTTGTGAATGACGACAATGATTTTTGTAATTTTAGATTGCGGACGTGTAATATTATTCTAATGAAAACAATGGGCTAAGAGCCTCCTAAAACAACTGAGAAGAAAGTTGAAAGTTGAATAAAATATTGTTAGAATACTATTTTTTAATATTATTAATATTTTGAGATTTGAAAAATTTAAATTGTTTATTATATTTTGTATGAAAATTTAGAAAAATTGTAATAAATAGATGAAATGAGTTGGGAGACTTGTAGCCAAACCTGGCCTAGTAACTATTTTTATCTGACTTTAATATGGATGTGTAGTTTGGATGGAAAGAGGAGATCTGGAATTTGGGTTTTTGCTCAATAATTTGTGAATCAGAGATCATGATTTGTACTGTTGGGAGCTGGTGTTTGCGGATGACTCCTTGGCACCTTGCGATGGTTTGAAAATATCCTTCAAGAAAGGAGGGTTTTTATCTTTTTGGTACGATTTTTGCAAGATAAAAAAATAAGGTTTGAATTGTAAATGTATACAAAGACATGATGGGAAGCGGGGAAAATAGAAAGGCAGATGACCGTTTCTGAAGAAAATATGTAGGGTCCAAAATATTTTTCGAAGAAAATTGATTGATTATTTTGTCAGGAAGTTTAAAGATATTTTCTTTGTCGAATAAAAAAGGATAGAAAAGTTCTGAAAATATATTTCGGTGGTTAGTTCGTATGCGAATTGTAACATTGATACAGCATTTGTATTTTTTTTAACGAGAAATGATATTTATAGTCATAAATGTATAAGTGTCGTGTAATCTCTTTTAAAAAAATAAGTAAATATGGGCACTATTTAAAAAAAATTAATTTTAAAAAATAAATTATACTCTTTTTCAAAGTGACTACGTGGTATTTGTATACTTTATGACTATACGTAACATGTCGGAGATGATTCGGCCAGGACAATGAGCTAGGTGGAGAAAAGTGGAGAGGGCAACTTGAAGTCAGAACCAAATAGATCCTGGCAATTACAACAGGATTGGGGATGACGAGTGACAGAGATGGGGGGTGCAAGAAAAGCGATAAAGGTGTAAAAACCTAGTTAAGGGATTCTGGTAGGGTTAACATTAGAGATAAAAAAAAAAAAAAAAACGGTTGAACCAAACGAACAGTGGTAACCGGTTCAGTTTGGATTTGGTCCCGATTCCCATGTTTTGAAAATTAATTTGGACTAAACAGGATTGAAATATATATTTTAATTTTTTATGTTATATATAAAATATAAAAATTTATGTATCACATAAGGCAAATTTATAATTCTAACAAGAAAATTGAAATCTTGATCCCCAAGGCACCAAAGTCATATTGCTGAGAAGAAGATTACTAATCTGAAATCTTTTGGGAATAGAAACCATTATAATATTTTGCTTGAAAGTTGTGTCGATACCATTAAAAATATTTTTTTCATAAGTTACTATTTAATATTCTACACTCCACACCATATAAAAAATATCTTCACATCTTATAAAAAAATAAAAAATCTACTTGCACCCGGCATGGGAAACCCCCGCGTACCCGTTCCTTCACGTGGAAAAATTGAAATGCGCGTTTTGTGTTTAACGCAAACGACAGAACAACAACGCAAGTTACTAAGCGAGAGTGTGTTGTGCAAAAGTGGAGAAGGATGCCTATTGCCTTGAGTAGGTTTTCTGGTTCTGTGACTACTCCTAAAGTCGACGTCCCGATTGACATGGGTAACCCTTTCCTCAACCTCACCGTCGATGGTTTCTTGAAGATTGGCACCGTAATATTATTCCTTCCCTCTTCATTCTCTTTCATCTGTCTCCCTCTCTCATTTTCCTTCTTCTTCTCCTTCTGGATAATGATTTTAAGAGAATTTGATGGCTTCCTTCTGCATTTTTTTGCTCAAGTCGTCGCTACCAGAGCAGCTGCAAAGGATGCCTATCATGTCCTTAGAAAAAGTCTCTCTCTCTCTCTCTCTCTCTCTCTCTCTCTCTCTCTCTCTCTCTCTCTCTCTCTCTCTCTCTCTCTCCTCCAAGAATTTTGTAGCTGAGAAAAATGGCTGGTTTTGACATCGTTTTGTTTCTCCGCATCTTCGCGGAGAATTCAATTTCACCAGAATTAATGCCACTCTTGTATTCTACGCTATGCTATTTTGCCAAATTAAATAGATTGGATCGATGAAAAATCTCATATTCAACTCATCTGGTGCTTTTTTTCGTCTCTCTGAAATTTTCACCTACTAAGATGATCTTGTTACAATTTCTCTTCTAATATAACATGCCGATTGCAGGGAATATTACTCAGCACAATCTTGAGCACACGATGAGTATCTATTGACTAGATCTGGTTTTTCAACCATGATGACCTCGTGAGTGTGTTCTCCATTTTCACGAACAGAGCAAGGTTCGTCTTCTTCGTTTACCCACAAACAGAGCAAGGGTTGGGTCTTCTTCTCATCTTCTTTGTCTACCCACGAACAGAGCAAGGTACTGTTATTTGATTTATCAATTATTTTAGTAAAAAAGTTGATGTAAAGAGCAAAGCATTAGAAAGGCACTACGTGCAAAGCACAGGCTTGGGAACGCCGTTTCTGGGCATTGAAAGTATGATATTATGCAAACAACTAGTTATAGTTCATCATGGAAGCGTAGCATACCTTCAGAACAAATTTGAAATAAATAACACCCAAGCTGCCTATCAATGCGTTCTCCTTCAAAGCACAAATAAAAGCCCAAACGAAAATGCTGCACCTGAGGCATAGAAAAGGCAAGAAATCTGACTTCCGATAGCACTCCCTCCTTTCTCTTCTTCAGTTGGGTTTCATTTTCTCTCTGATTCTATGTTTTTTTTTTTTTTAACTTTATAAATATATCAACTGACATGTCAGCCGATTCCCTCAAAGGTACCCAACGCCGGGTACCAGTAGCAAGTCTCATGAAAAAAAAAACTATAAATGTAGGGTGTGAAAGTAAATAGTAACTGATGCATAGAATTCCTTATATCATTTTCATCGTTAAAACCTTCGGAATGTATTGATAAGTGCCCATAAAGTAAAAAAGAAAGAACACATGTTTCGGAAAGCAAAATTCTCACTGCACCAAAATGGGTGACATGCAAATTTCAATGAATTTTTAATGGAGTTTGACAATTCAAAAATTGAATCACACGCATAAACCAAATTGAACTGGACTAAAATTGAAAAAATTAAAAGTTTAGGTTTCAATGATGAATCAATTCACATTCGATCTTAGATTTTCAAAACTTATTTATATCAGTTCGATTTTAAAATGTCTAAAATCAGATCGAATCAGACTAATTACGCCCTAGTTAACATACTTCTTTGAACTTGCTTTTATATCCCTGCCAAACAAAAAATATGAACCAAAACAAGAGCCTACCAAAATGAATGATTAGTAATTAAGAAAATGGTACTTTTTTTAGTGTCTGAATAAGAAAAGACTGTTGCCTTCATATGTGAATTAGAAACTTGAAACAAATACAGACGCACACATATATGTATATATTTATTTAGAGCAGAATATGATCTCGGTTCCTTAATTGGAAACATACACATTTTCCTTTCTAGACTGCACATACCATTTGAGATTTGAGAAATTCTATATATATATATATATATATTTTTGTCTTATTAAAGATTTATTATATTAATAAGTATAAGGCTTCGTTTGGTTGCATAGATGGAATGAAATAAGATGAGAGTTTGTGTGCGAGTTTAAAAAATTTGTAATAATTAGATAAAATGAAAAAAAAAAAGATTAGATAACTTGTGTAATCAAACGATGCCTAATTCAAGATGACAAAATGTAAAATTATTTTGAAACTTTTATTTTCTTAATTTTGGTGTCGGTGCAGCTGAAGTGAACCGAAGTCACAGTCCGCCCAACTTTAGGCCCAAGGAAACCCAACTTGTTTGGATCGGATCCAAATCCGACATATCACGACGGGTCTCGTTTACCCATCACCGCAAGCAAAACCCCTACTAGTTGAGGCACCAGAGAGAGGTCTTTCTGGATGGGAAGATTCTCGTACTTACCATGGCGGCCATCCTTTCAAGAACCCTGAATCATCTCCGCTACGTTAATCGAAATATCAGCCAATGGAGATCATCGATGCCTTCTCCACCAGTTTCCGAGACGAATTCGCATCGAGCTCTTCCTCTTCTTCAATCGGTTTGTAATGAAGTTGAAATATTTTATTTTTCCTCGTTGGAATCGAAAGTCGTAGGGTTTTAATCTCTCGTTTCTTCTGCATGCTTTTCCCGTTGTTTCTCTTAGCCAAACACAATCCGTTAGACTCAATCTTCTATGTTTTGTTCTTTCATTTTCAAGTTTATTTGGCATTTGTAACCGAGATTGGATATTTCAGGTTGTACCTCTAGGGCTCGGAATTCAGTTTTCAGCCGTATATCAGAGATGTCTGTTAAGTAGTTCTGCTGCCACTGTTAATCCAGAAAATCAAACATCAAAAAGTTCTGGAGACGCTAAATCTGGCAATGGAAAACACTCCGGAGGATCACACGAGAGCAGTGACGATGGAAAATCTGTTCGCGGAGGGGTAAGATTTTGTTCATACAATGCTTACTATTTATCTTTTAGAATTAATATATGACTAAGGGGATGTTTGGAGGATGTAAGAAGTTTTCATGAATAGTATAAGAGTGTTTGTGAGTAGTTTTAAAATCTTTTTTAGAGGATGTTTTGATAGAGCTTTAAAAAGTGGCTGGATCTATAGACGATATAATAAATTAATTAATCAGCCAGAGGCCCACGGGCGGCCAGGTTAGGGTGGCTGCTGCCTAATTTTTTTTTAAAAATTATTTTTATAAAATAATATTTGGAAGATGATTTTTTAAGTTTTTGAAATTTTGAAGGGATTTTAACAATCTAGATATTGTTGGTTTGGGAATAAAAACATCTTTGACTCAAAAAGAGTCTCTGACTTTAGAGAGAGTTTTGGTTGCCAAACATGGCCAAGTCCTTTGATTTTAGGAACGTTGGTGTTTATGAGTTGATTGAATCTACTTTTGCAGCCCATTTCATGGTTTAGTTTTCTTTTGCTCGTTGCTACTGGAGCTGGAGTAATCTTCTACTATGACAACGAAAAGAAACGACACATTGAAGGTAGATTACTATGGTGAGTAGGTTATAAGTTGTTGTGATTGTAGAAGTATCTCATAAGGATAGGATATATCTAAGAACTTACTGTGGAATTGGTCTCATGAGTTTTTGACTTGGTGTCTTGGTCAATCTTGATCTGGAATCTTTGTTTTAGATCCTGTGCACAATTTGATGATTATCATAAATTGCCCTTATTTAATGTGACAAGAAATTTGAGGGAAAGTCTTTGTTGTGATGCTCATAACTGGTAACAAGTTCCATTGTGACTAGAAAAGCTAACATGCCATGTCATGATAGACACCTGATAGGAGTCCCTGTTTATATTACTGTCCTGTGTGTCACCTTATACCACACCGTTCCTACCTTTCTTTGGCTAGGGGGAGTTTTAAATGGTATCATTTATTTTCTTTTTAATTACGTTCAGATAAAATCTTGGTATCATTTATTTTCTTTTTAATTACATTCAGATAAAATCTTCATGAAAATCTGTTACATAACCTGTTCGAACATATTCTTCACAACCAACAACATGCTTCAATAAAATTATTCCAGTGATTGAGTTGAAAGGTGGGATATCTTTCATATTGTAGCGTCTTCAATTTTTACTCATTAATTAAGCCAATAAGATCTAGCTCAAATGACACTTCCTATAAAAATAGGATGGAGGTTGAGGTTGTAAGAGACAGTGCCTGTGTAGAGAGCTTAGAACTTTCTTTTTTAATACTTCATTCTTGATTATAATGAATTTTAACAGCATGAATTTTCATGAGTTTTTGGTATGAGAATAACTTCTGGCAAGAGACGCCTATAATGTGCATTTATCGGAGACCAATAGAGAGGTGACACGTTAGCAGCACATTATCCAAATTAAGGTCCACGAAACAGGGGATCTCGTCCCTCACTCTCTCTACCTCTTGAGCATCCCCTCCCCCTCTCTCTGCTCTCTCACTCTCTCTGTTGAAGCCAAAAGACAAAACCTAAACCTTTGCTCCCATCGAAGCCACCTAGATGCTCATCGAAACTTCTGCTCCCTCTCGAAAGACAAAACCAAGCCCCCACTGCCTCTCATCAAAGCCACCTAAATCAAAGCCAAAAATCCCAAAAATCCTATTCTCAACTTGAAATAAGAGCAATGTCTACGAAGTGATGGTAATTGCTTTATCTGCTTTTTGAAGGAGAGAGAGAGAGAGAGCGATTTTGGGATCCCATGAGAGGTCGAAGGGGAGAGAGAGAGCTTCAAGCAATTTTTGCAGAAAAATTTGGTTTTGCCTCTATTCATTGCTAATGCGTAGGGACCCCTAAGTTCAATCTTAGCGCTATTTGGTTGCTGAGAAAACCTGGGAAATGAAAACAAAATCGTGATTTTTCTCCCGAATGTTTTTGGTAAACATTCAAGATATGGAAATGAAAAAAAATTAATGGCATCGGGGGTCTAAAATAACAAATATAAGTGCATATGAATATTTTGCTGAGAAATTGTGAGTCTTCGCCGAAATCCGGTTTTCCGATCTTGAATTCCCGAAGTTAAATCATGGCGAAGAAACCAGGGTCATTGGAATACTGAAGGAATTACTTCCGGACTGCAAATTCGGGCATTTTTTACATAATCAACCATGCGATCTTGGTGGCGGCTTCGGATTGCCCCAAGGAGTTCAGGTTGCGGAGGGATCGAATCGCCGAGAGGCTTTTCTCGTGCAGATTGACCCGATGTTCGTGTTGCGACCGGGTTGAGAGAGAGAGAGAGAGAGAGAGAGAGAGAGAGGTTAGGGATTTCGTGAGAGAGAGATCGAAGATGAGAGAGAGTTTTCGTTGAGTGGGAACGGAAACTGGGAAGGAAGATTTCCAATCCCCTGCTATGCGTCCGCACTATGACAATTATGGAACCCTTACGTGGCAAGCTCTAATTGGTTTACGATAAAACCATGTTATAGGTGTCTCCGGCCAGAAGCGTTTCTCTTCTGGTATAACTAGATCATCATGCATAGGTGACGACGCTCTTGTATCTGTTCCGTGTACTTTGGCTCTTGCCTATTCTTATTGTCAATAAAAATTTTGTTAACCAATCAAAAAAATACTGTTTAAAAGTATGCTTTGTACAATTCCAATAACTATTAGATCATAATTTCTAATATTTAGGTGATGAAATGGATTACAAGTATTTTTTGTTTTTCATTTTAACAAAGATGTAATTCGGGATATTCATTTTTGTGTTTGGGCCTGGTATGCTCCCTAACATGTGCACATATTGAGTGTTGGTAAAACGGTATGGATTGGCTTCTGTCTTGATGCATTCAAAATGAATGGGATTAAGTACTGTATGTGTAGATGAGGTTATATGATGCAAATGATTCATCTTAAGTGCATCACGCACTTATTTTTGGAGCATTGCCCTAGTGGCTTTCCTGTACCTAACCATTTGCTACTGATCAAGCTTGTATGTTTTTCAATATCTTAATTATATGGTGGTTGGTCTTATTGTTTTTTTATCAGTGGCGGTAGGTCTTAATGTTTTTAAGTGTCATGCTTATTTAAAAAATGTTTTCTGTGTCATGAGGTTTTAGATTGGCTTCAACATGAAACATTTAATTACTACAAGGGGCTTTGTATCTTTACCTTTCAAAAAATGTGGCTTTGCATCTCTCTCTCTCTCTCTCTCTCATGCACGCATACACACACAAATCGGGAACAGTTGCATGTGGTGTTACATAGCCTCTCAAAGAGGTTACAAAATTATATTGGAATCTGCCTCTAAAATTGGCGTACTGATATATAGTTGCATGCGTACCCAATGGGAGGCCTTTATGGTTGCGATAGGAAATTACCATAGTTGCTGACATTTGTAATGAACCTACGACTTGAAGCACTGCAAGCATCTCTTTCCTCTTTGTATTCTGAACAGTAACCAATTAAATGCTTTACGCAAGCCATTTCACTCTGTATGCACAAATATGCCACCAAAATACTGAACATGCCAGAATGAAAAAAGAAGGCCATTGGTGTTCATGTTCTAGCCACCTTATTTAACTTGTCGGTACATTTAGTTATGTTGCTTTTTTGCTTAACGTGCTATTTTACATTTCTTTTAATTCTTTGCGACGTTGTTGTTTGCAATTTCTCAGTATATGGGTGGTGTTTATTCTTTGCGATGAAACACATAAAGATACCTAATTTTTTATCCATTGAAAATGGCGCACACTGTTATACACCTTTCATCATTCTATTGCCTTTTATTCTTGTTTGTTTTCTGTAACATGTTCATTCAATGTACAATAGAGTTTGAAGTAAAATTTTGAACTTCCCAATATTGGTAGTTTAGCTGATTGTGCTCCTAGTTCTTTGGCTTTTAAATGACTGGCTTGTTTTGTATGCCAAAGCGTGGTTTACAGCATTTGTGTATCCTTGACCTTACATATTATTTGGCAACTTTTCTAATTTTGCATGAATTGGTTGGGTGTTATTGCTGCAGAAATTAATAATGCTTCAAAGGCAGTAAAAGAGGGACCTTCTGTGGGCAAAGCAGCCATTGGAGGCCCATTTAACCTCATCAACCATGAGGGGAAACATGTAACTGAAAAGAACTTTTTGGGGAAATGGACGATGATATATTTTGGCTTCACTCACTGCCCTGATATTTGTCCAGATGAGCTACAAAAGTTAGCTGCTGCAGTTGATAAAATACGTAAGTTTCTAATATTGATTTTGATTTTGATGGGCACTTGGTGGAGCAGTAGTCACAACCAAAATATCATCTGAATATTTATGGGACATTTTCTTAGATAATCTGATTCTGAATATGGCACAAAAGAAACAAAAGCAAAAACAAAAACAAAAATTCGAATTTATTTTTTTTCAGATCTGTCATTACTGGGGAATGTTTTGATTAGTTATGATTTTAATTATTACTTATCAAAAAAAATTTATGATTTTAATTATTGGCAGTAAACTTGCTCTGCCCTTACTTTCTCAATGCTGTGCCTGGTACTCAAAGCCCTTTAGAAGTCCTCAGGTACTTGTCCAGTTGATAAATCTCAGTCCTTCATAATGTGGTACAGAACCTCACTTATAGATTACATGTGATTTAGAACGAAATCAAAAAACAACAAATACTCTTTGCAGAACTCTGTCTCTGATTTGTGGTATGATGTTAATTATGTTTTCCACTGACTAATGCAAGTATGCAAGGGCATTTCTTATCTTTGCACTTGGGGCAATGACGCAGCTAGTGAGGTTCTAACCGAGGCGCATCTATTGCTGGTTGAAAACTATTTCCAAACCCCCTCTATCGAGAATTTCTGGAAGGGCTCCCCTCAGGGTAAAGCTCTACAAAAAAAAAAAAAAAAAAAAATGCAAGGGCATTTCTTCTTAGGTCAGCGTGTCAGAATTTGGTCCAAACTATTTTCTATTTGGGATACATTTTGGATTAAACTACAGCTTGTAAACAGAAATCTATCTAGGCGCCATCAATTTGCTGAATTGTGTTCATGACATCCGGTATGGTGGATTGCGTTTGTTCTGATTCTACTTTTTATTTCCGGACGTACTCATTGCGCAAAGATAGTTACTATAACTAATCCCTAGGGGTTGGCTCAAGTGATAAAAGCCTTAGTCTTGATGGTATGCTCCCTCTGGGTCTAAGGTTCGAATCTTGAGTGCAAACAATTTCTAGGGGCCATCAGACTGGGGGAACTTCCCATTGAATTACCTAAGGTGCACTTGCAGAAAACTCTTTGCCGGGGGCCTGTCACCCCTGGGATTAGTCAGGACTTTGTTCTCGGACACCTGGTGCCAATAAAAAAAGAAGAAGATAGTTACTAGAACTGCTGATCAGATTGGTGAAACAATGCTTTGCATTAACCAAACTAATTTATGAAGTATTATTTGAAAAATTTAGCGGTCGTCGACCTACCTTTGGGACCAGTGACCTGGTAAACCGGAGTCTTGACATGTCAATGCCCTCATCTGGGTTTAATGAGCATGGTTGCAAAAGCTTTCATGATGATCATTGCATTTTAAGTTGCTTGTTTTCATGCTTGCAGAGGAAAAAGAAGGGTTTGAAATTATTCCTCTTTTCATCTCTGTGGATCCTGAGAGGGATAATGTTGAGCAAGTAGGCGAATATGTCAAAGGTGCTTCTTAAGATTTTAAGTAGCATGCTTTAAAGTTAAATGTACTTCAATGGTCTTATTGCTTATTGTAGCTGTCTTTTGGTTGAGCTAAGATTGACTCTCTAGTGTATTTTTCACCAATCCAGAATTCCATCCGAAGTTAATTGGGTTGACGGGTACAGTGGATGAGATACGGAATGTTGCTCGTGCATATCGAGTTTATTATATGAAGACAGCAGAGGAAGACTCAGATTATCTGGTTGATCACTCGATAGTCATGTATGTATCAGCTCTTTTCGATTACTTGTAAAAACAAATATATCAGCTCTGTGTTTGCTTATGCCTTAGGCCTTGTTTGGATAATGAGTTGAAATCAGCTCATCTTATCTCATCTAGTTATTACAACTTTCCCAAACTTTCAAACAAAATATAATAAACAATTCAACTTTTTCAAATACTAAAACAAAAATAATATTAAAAAACTATATTCTAACAATATGTTAATCAACTTTCAACTCTGATCTCAACTCAACTCACTATTCAAACCTCCCCTAAATTTTCCACCTAATTGAGTACTTTATCTGTTGTGCACTCCATCTACTCTACCAGAATGTTAATCTATAATATTGACATGTGCTGTTGTTAGTGTTTGTAACTTCTTTAATTGATGTTTGTGTTCAACAGTCCTCATTGATTTCTAGTATGACGATATCTATGGAAATCTTGTGCAGGTACTTGATGGGTCCTGATATGGACTTTGTAAAATTCTTTGGGAAAAACAATGATGTTGATTCGCTTACTGATGGCGTTATCAAAGAGATCAAGCGGTACAAGAAGTAGTATTATTATTCTACTCTTTCCTCTAAACTCACTTTTTAAATGGTAAATTTTGAAAATTCTCGTCAACGCAGTACCTTTTTTCTTTTTTGGGAAATTCCTGGAGTTTAGAGGTTATATAATGAGATTGTTCTCAGAAGATAATTGTTCAACTTGGGATCGGAAATTTTGTATTAAACATTGAGCTTCTAGATGATCTACGTGATTGCCATGGTTAAGTGATTTAAGCTATGAGTTTTGTTAAAAAAATGTGGTATGTGAAGGTTGTGTGAATAGTAAGAGGTTGTGGAGATGTTTTGTTAAGCTATATGCTCTGTAGTCTGTTTGAAGAGAGAGCAAAAGCTGAGTTATTTGCATGGCCTAATCCAAAGCCTAATAGGTTTTCTTGGGATGAGTAAAACCAGCTGACTTAGAATATTGTAGCTTTTGAAATGCAAAAACTAGCTTTCATCATCTGCTATGGTTAGAGGATGGAATGTGGGTATATAATCGGATTGTAATCCCAATCCCACACGCACGCACGAATCTATTATCCCAAGCTGGGCTTGCACCTATGCACACAAGGACAGGTTGGACTAGTTTTAACAATTAGACCCGATTAAATTACTGGTTGGGCTCCAATAGATGCTTAAAGTTAAGTGGTACAGTCGAACAAGCCCACCACCGACAGCGATGGTAGGGCTCTGTTTGGATATTACATCTTAGATGATCTATAAATAGTAATAAAAATTATAATGGATAATTTGTTGGTAATAGTGAATAGTTTGTGAATAGAAGTCAATTAGTCTGAGAATGTATAAGAATAGTTGTATTTTCAAAGAGATCTTAAATCTTCAGTAAATTGATTATTATTATTTTTAAAAAAAGAATTACGATTTGCTGAGGCCAATATTAAGCTGAAACCCAGTTACGGCTTTGGCCTTATGTTATGCCATTCCACAATGGATCACGAACTCCAATCTGATTATATGTTGCAAAGTAATAACAATAAAAATGCATATAAATGGAAGGATGAGATGTCAATATTATTCTATAATATCTTATTCTACGAAGAACATTATTAGGGCTTGACATGCCACAAATCCTCTTGAAAGGGGGGTGTCTTCGGGAACGCAGACATAGGTGGTGTCTAGTTGTCGTCTCCTATGCAGATAAGGTACTCTAAAGCGAGTGTCTAGTATATAGAGATATTTGTCATATTTATACTTCTTTTTTGATAAATTCTTAGGTATATATTCATGTCTTCAAATATACGTATATATTATGATAAATAAAATTGAATTAATGAAATTAAGGAATATGATAGAGGGGTGGGGACTCCGACAAATAACTCGAAACAAATGTTACAGTTTTTTTTTAACACTTTCATTCAAAACACCCTCACTTAAGGCGGAGGATTACCGTCAAAATAACCCAATATTTTGTGGGACCAATTATAGCACCAAAAGTAAAATACAAAAAACATCAATCGTATTCCAATCTGACCAATAGTATAAATCATTTACACCATGCGGGATAAATTAGCACGATTTGTAGCTAACTTACCTCTTATAAACCGTGGCAAGTCCGACCTACAATCAAAAACTCTATTTTTTCCATTATTTCCAAATTTGGATAAACAGTAAACAACTTGGTTAACTTCCCAAAAAAATATGCTTGCAAGAGAATTTGTAGACTTGCTGCAGTTCACATATTTGATTATGAAGATTTCTAGTGAACCAAGGCACAACTCCGCTTCCATTTATCCAGTCTACTACTACCCTAGAGTCTGATTCCACTTTTATGAAATGGAACCCCTTCTCAATACAAATTTTACTCCTTCCAATAAGGCTCTCGAATCTACTCTAGAGTTGGTTCCTTCCCCATAGCAGTAAGAAAAAGCCACGAGGAAAGCCCCTTTTATCATTCCTAATCACTCCTCCACTTATACTTGGATTCCCCAATGATCATCCATCTACATTGAGTTTGACTGTCCCCACCTTATGGTATGAGCCAATACAGCAGTTTGAATGTAATTTTGGTAATTTCAAATCTTGGCATGTCGAGTTGCTGAAAAATGAATATGTCCACTACAAAGACAAAGATAAAAGACACTAACTTTAATTTTGATAACACTACACCCAATATCTCTTTGATTTGAAAACACACGACTTCCTTATTCCCCTCCTACCCCTCCATGCGCGCCTTGCACCGTCTCACCCATAGACACCAAATAATAATCAATGGTAAGATGCCAATCATAATACCTGCATGGGAGGATTTATTAGCTATATTAAACCATAACATAATTCGCTCTCTACAACAATGACTAGAGGAAATTCTAAAGCCAAGAATGCCCCCAAAATGATTCCATATACTTACTGGTATCTCCCATTTGCTAAGGACATGGTCAAGGGTCTCAATATTAGGAATAGAGCAGCAATTACATTTAGAGACAATAGGTATTTGAATCAGTTGTAATTTACTATCCACTGGTAGGGCCAGATCTAAGCATTTCCTCATGAATACTGATATTTTACATGGGGTAGAATTGTGCCATACCCATTTACTCCAGCCCGCAAACATGGAATATTCTCTTATTAGTTGCCAAACTGACTTGGTACAGAACTCTCCAGATCTAGAGGCTGCCCAAACTGGAATATATGTCCCCTCCTTCAACTGGATTTCACTAGACTCAATTGTATGTGTCATATTCTCACCCATTAGTGGTCTTAATAATCTTAGAGATCCATTAAAAAAATGAAAATAATCTGGTCAACTCACCCACTTCAGCAGCAAAACAACCTTCCCCAAGCCAGTTATCATACCAAAAAGATATGTTCGATTCCTTGACCAACCATGTTGTTGGTATTTTTTAATAAATATTTTTTATTGATAACGTTTTATCTAAGAGATCATTAACATTACTTGCTTCAGTTTATTTTCTCTTTAATTTGGTGTATGTACATTAAGCCGTTTAGCTTTTAGTGATTATTAAATGATTTTGATTGGCTGCCGTTATTGATATATTTAACCGTTCCTTTAATAAAATGTCAACTTTTTGTGGGTTTGCTTTTTCATTTACAAAGCTGCCGTTTATGCTTTGAAGAGTTACTAAAGATGGTTTTTTATGTTATAGACGTTGGTTATTCAAGTTGTTAAAGTTGGCCATTTATTTCATTTTCCCGTTTACGTCGTTATACTCCTGGGTCCTTTCGTAGTCTTATTATGTATGTTTATATGTTTAGTTGATGTACGGTATGAGTGTCGAATATTCTTAAGAGAAAGTGAGATAAGAAAAATAACTAGTGAATATATATGTTTTAAAGTATTTCTAGATTTAAAAAAAAAAAATGTGTTCTTTTGAGTGGAGCTTTGGATTCAACCACTTGTGCAAAGTAGGCTTGAGTCATACGACAATCATTTGGGCTGTTATATCCTGGAGGAGTCAAGTCAAGAAGATTTCTGCTGTACCGGTTAATTTGAGACTTTGTACACTGCAGAGGGCTTGAATATCTTTAAAGAGAGCGATATTTTCGTGTCTCAGTCCAAACTGGCTTCATCTTAATTTTAATTTCATTGTAATTTTTATTATATTATTGTGAGTTTCACCAACAATGTTAAGGAGATTCAGCATGGAGCCTACAACTGAAAAATCCACGGACAGTATTGGAGTTCTCAACAAACCCTTCCGTTTCAAAGGAGCTCATTTCAAGAGATGGAAGTGCAAGGTGCTCTTCTATCTAAGTCTTTTCAACGTCTCTTATATTCTCCCTACAAAGAATCCTAGCAAGATCACTACCAAGAACATGACTGAAGCACAAGTGAAAGCTCACGAAGAAAAGGTTGAAAAATATACCAAAGATGAGTATAACTGTCAATGTTATCTTTTAAATTGTCTTGCTAATCAGTTTTATGATTACTATAACACTACTTACACATCTACAAAGAAAATTTAGAAAGCTTTACAGAGTAAATACGATACGGAAGAAGCCGGAGCGAAGAAGTATGCGGCAAGTCGCTTCTTTCGATATCAAATGGTAGATGAAAAATCCGTTGCGAAGCAAGCGCAAGATTTTCAAATGGTTGTAACTGAAGTTAGATCCGAAGGCATTAAGATTGGAGACAATCTAATTGTTTATGGCATCATCGTCGAGCTACCACCTTCGTGGAGAGAGTTTCAAAAGTCGATGCGCCATAAACAAAAAGAGACATCATTGGAGACTTTAATCACACGTATTCATGTAGAGGAGGAAGTTAGAGGCTAAGATGATTTGGTATTTCAAAATGGTAATGAACATTCCATAACAAAGGTAAACTTAATTTCTGAAAATGGTAGCTTGCCCAAAGGTCAAAATACAAGAAATAGTTTTTTGAAACTGCAAAGAAAAGATTTCAAAAAATTTAGTAAACCTCACAAAAAGGATTTGCAAAACCAAAATGATAAGAACCAAGGACCTTCTTCACAAAATCAAGCTTGTTTTGTCTGTGGTAAAATTGGGCACTTTGCTCGAATTTGTAAGTTCTAGAAGTAAGAAAATAATCCTCAAGTTAACGTAACAGAAGAGCCGTTTGTAGTAATAATCACAGACATAAACTTGGTTCAATTTGTTGAAGGGTGGTGGGCAGATTCTGGTGCCAATAAGCATGTCTGCTATGATAAAGATTGGTTCAAAAATTTTACTCCCTTTAAAGAAGAGAATACTATAATGCTTGGTGATTCAAGTAAAATCGAGGTTTTTGGGAGTGGTGAGGTTGAGCTGAAATTCACCTCTGGACGTATATTGTTGCTAAAAAATATGCTCTATACACCATCTATGAGGAAGAATTTGATGTCGAGTTTTTTACTCAACAAAGCGGGCTTCAAATAAACTATAGAATCTGATCAATATGTGATTACAAAAAATGGAATTTTGTGGGCAAAGGCTATACTTGTGATGAGATGTTTAAATTGAATATTAAAAATAAATCATAGGATGTTTCTCTTTATGTGTATTATTTTTTAAATATTGGCACACATGCTTATGTCTTTCTTAAATATAGAATAAAAATTGCAGTTCATTTTTTCATATTGGAATAAAGACATTTTTGAGTAAGGTGTATTTTTTTATGAAAAGAAAATTTCATTTTAAAATCCAAAATTAGTTGGGGTTAAGTTGTTTTCTTATACACACATACATCTTTATTTTGATAAAAGGGTTGGGCTACGAGGGAGTAAGCCCCGTTCAGTTAGCCCAAAGGACCGTATGAATAATTTTAAAAAAATTTAGCCCCAACGTTTTGTTCAAGTTTTCTTTTCTGAACTTTTTGGAGAAAAGTCGAATATTTTTTACTTTTTGATATTAAATGTACGTTCAAGTTTGTTCGGTGCATTTAAGTTGGGTGAAAATTTTCCCAAACGGTTTCGTATTTACATCAAATTTATTTATTTAATTTGTTGGCGTTACTGTCATAACCGAAAGCCTTTCAATGTCCAGATTTTAATATAGTTATTATGAGTTGAGTTTGAATAAATATGAAGTCGGTTTTATGATTTTAAGTGCAATATTACTGCATACTTTGGCTGCCATATGTTGAAAGATTTATTCCTTTGTGGAAAAAATCAATTAATTCATTGTGATAGTACTACTATATTTGGTAGAGTACAAAACCGTTATAAAAACAGTAAATCCAGATCCTTTAGAAGAAAAATGCAATACTGTGAGATTTTTTTTTTTTTACTAATGGTATTATCAATGTGGATCCACTAAACAAAATTTTGACAAAAGAAATGATCTAGAATATATTGAGGGGAATGAGATTAAAACCCATAAATTCATGAGCCATGTATGAGGATACCCAACCTGGAGACCAGAGATCCTGAGAACTGGGTTCAAAGGAAAAAAAACGAATCATATAATGGTCATAAGAAATACACTATTTTTTGTATTTCTCATTCCTATGATGTGAGTGCATTTATCCTGTAATATTGTGGAGGATGAGTTTGTGGAGAAACTCTTAATGAAATTTTGTAGCTCTTATGAGTAGGGTAAAAATTACACGAACACTCTTGACAGATTTTACCAATGTGAGTGTGAGAGTGGGGCCGCTCTCTATGAGATTTGGGTTTATTCTCAAATACACTCATGAAATCGGGATGAGCACAAGGTCGTGATGTGCTGGCTAATAAAGCTTATGTCAACACCTGGGTTACTATGTGTAAATAATAATTCTTTATTTCCCCTAAGCAGTTATAGTTCAAGTTTGAGACCATTACTGACTCTGGAGTAAAGGTTGTTATTTCACTAAGTGAGGCTTCAATGCAAAGCACACATTTATGATATATAATAATTCTTCTTTAATCTGGAAGTATCTCTCTTATTTATTTATTTTTATTTTATTAAAAATAGTGAAGAAATGTTGATATTTTTTAATAAATATTTTTTATTGATAACATTTTATCTAAGAGATCATTAACGTTACTTGTGTCAGTTTATTTTCTCTTTAATTTGGTGCATGTACGTTTAGCCGTTTAGCTTTTAGTGATTATTAAATGACTTTGATTGGCTACTGTTATTGATATATTTAACCGTTCCTTTAGTAAAACGTCAACTTTTTGTTGGTTTACTTTTTCATTTACAAAGCTGTCGTTTATGCTTTGAAGAGTTACTAAAGATGGTTTTTATGTTGTAGACGTTGGGTTATTCAATTTGTTAAAGTTGGCCATTTATTTCATTTTCCCGTTTACGTCGTTGTACTCCTGGGTTCTTTCATAATCTTATTATATATGTTTATATATTTAGTTGTTGTACGGCATGAGTGTGGAATATTCTTAAAAAAAAGTGAGATAAGAAAAATAACTAATGAATATATATTTTTGAGAGTATTTCTAGATAAAAAAAAATGTGTTCTTTTGAGTGGAGCTTTGGATTCAACTACTTGTGTAGAGTAGACTTGAGTCATACGACGATCAGTTGGGCTGTTGTATCCTGAAGAAGTCAAGTCAAGAAGATTTCTGCTGCACCGGTTAATTTGAGACTTTATACACCGCAGAGGGTTTGAATCTCCTTCAAGAGAACGATATTTCCATGCCTCAGTCCAAACTAGTTTCGTCTTAATTTTAATTTCATTGTAATTTTTATTATATTATTGTAAATTTCACCAACAATGTAATGCCCCTAGACACCTCTAACAACGGGACTGAAATTGATCTCCATAGGCTTGATGCTTTCTTAGAGGGGACCAAGTTATTCCATTGATTTTCTTTCATGTATTTAGCCTAGAAAAACCTAGAGCAATGTGAGCTTTCACACATTACTTTCCATGCTAATTTCATATGTAATGCATTTTTCACCTCTTGTACGTCCCTTACACCCCAAGCCTCCCTCCTCCACAGGTTTGCAAGCCTTCTCCCAAGCCAATTTCCACTTCTTAGCTCATTGCAAAGATCTTATTCACTACCGGTTTAGGAACATTTAGAATTGACAACAAATGCACCAGCATACCACACAGAATATGTCATATGAGAATGCGTTTACCACTGTCGGATACTAGATAAGCCTTCCAACTCTCTAATCTTCTCTTAATTTTCAGGAGCAATGGCTCTAATGTACTTACCGGCACCTTACCACTATGAACTGAATCCCTTAGGTACGTGCAAGGGAATTTAGCTTCTGAGAAACCCAGTGCATTTAGCTTAATCCTTCTTTAGTAGGAAAGAAGATAGCAGATTTCTCCTTATTAGTCAACTACCCCAATATCGACATATACTTGTTTAGCACTATTGCAAGCACTTGCATTGAAGATCAAGACCCATTAGAGAATAGCACCGAGTCATCCGCATACATCAAATGTGTAACCTAAGGATAGCCTCGCAAACCTTGGAAGTCACTGATAGATAGGGATGTAAGTAGGGCTGTGCATCCGGATCCGGATCCGGATCTGGATATCCGGGAAGATCAGGATCCGGAATTTTAAAAATGGGCGGATATCCGCCCGGATGAACCGGATTAAAATCCGGGCGGATATCCGGTTTGAAACCGGATATCCGGATTTTTTATATATCTATTTTTTTTCAAAAAAATTAATTTTTATCACTTTTAAAACACATTTAAAAAAAAAAAAAACTTTTTAACACTTTCTAAAAGGCATTTTTTATAGGCTTTTATATTTGTCATTTTTTATAGGCATTTTTTTAAATAATGAATATTTTATAGGCATTTTTTGAATTTTTTTATCGCCTACTAAAACTTTAATAAAACAAAATAAATAATAATAGACATTAACGATTCAAAATGGACAATACACTACAGACTTTATATTATTGTTTACATCGTCATGCAAGTCATTAACTTTACAATGAACAAATAGTGAAAAATTCAAAAACAGCAGAGAGAACTGTGGAAGAACACATATGAAGTCAAGCCCCCTTATCATCTTCATTGTGAGATGCGGAAAACAAAGAACCAAAAATCAAGAAATTAATAAAAAATCATATCCCAAATGGTATTCATATATATATAGAGAGAGAGAAAAAAAATGAAGGAAAGAAATAGAGAACTTTAGATTCTTGACATACAACATCCAGAGATGACTAGGAAGAAAAAAAATCGAAAATAAACTAAAAATCAAGAAAAAAAAATTGAAAATACCCGAGACCCAGAGCCAAACCAAAAGGAAGGGAAAAAGAATAGAGAACTTCAGATTTTTGACATACAACATCTAGAGAGATGAAATAGCAAGGAAAAAAAATCAAAAATATTCTAGAGATTACAAAAATAAAAATAAAAACCCAAACCAAACCCAGATCCAAACCAAAACCAGTTTAATGAACACAATCGCAGCATCTAGAGAGATTAATAGCAAGAAGAAATAAAAAATAAACTAGAGATTAGAAAAAAAAAAAAATCAAACCAGACCCAGATTCAAATTTAGAGACACATACATAGAGAGAGAGAGATACCGGCAATTTTTTCTGTGATGACAATGGACGACGGCAGCTCATAATATGAGTTAGGGTTTCTGGCGAGAGAGAGAGAGAGAGAGTTGTGGTAAAAGAAAAAAATGAACCAACTTGTCGACTTGGAGAATACTAAAGGACTTGCACCTGACATCTTTTTGTACAATTGATTGATAGGTCTGGCTATTCATTGAAAGCATAATAAATAATAGCAATTAATGAAAGATTTTAAAACCAGATGCGGTTACATGCGTAATACGGATATCCGGCATCCGTAACCACATCCGGGCGGGTATAAAAAAATTTCTACCCGCCCGGGTTTAATCTGGGCAGTAACCGCTCGGATTCATCCGGTTTTCCGAATTTTTAACCGAACTGGAAAAAAATCCGGTCCGGATGAACACCCTTAGGTGTAAGAATCCAAAGGATAGCCTTCCTTACGTTGGAAGGCACCGATGGATAGGGGTGTAAGAATATCGGTCTGGATAGGACCGATAATCTTATAGGTCGGTCTCAAGTGTGGTTTTTTTGGACCGGACCGAATTGGACTAAAACTGACAGAATGTGTATATATATATATTTAAATGTTATATATAATATATTATTTTATATAGTAGTTATATAAATTAATTATGTAATTTTCATCTAAGGAGTCACCATTGACCATATATACAATGAAATTATTTAATATTTATTATCCATATATAAAATGTTAAAGAGATCACTTAATTTTAATTTTACTAATTTAATTAAATTCTTGTATTAATTTTTTTGTCAAAAAAAAGATGAGAAAAATGTTCATGAACCGACCAGACCGATAGCTAACGGTCTTGTCTGGAAAAAGTGATGGACAGAAATTTTCAATTCGTGACCTCCCTAAACCGAAGCGGACCGGACCGATTACACCCCTACCGATAGACCTTTCATCAAAAGCTTGATTGATTAATCTACTTAAAACTTCCTCTATTATAGTAAAAAGATATGGGAACAACGGATCCTCTTATCTAAGGCCACGTGACGACTAAATCCTTTGATGGAGAACCACGAAGAGTAGATACAGTGGACACCAACTTGATTCGGTCTTCCTCAAAACCAAATTCCTTCAACACCGCCGGCAAGAAATCTCATTCAATCCTATCATATACTTTGGCCATGTCAACTTGCCATGTCAACTTTGACTATAATGTTGCTGCCTCGCACCCTTTTATTTATGCTATGAACTAGCTCTTGGGTAAGCGAGACGCTGTAAAAAATGCTCCTCCCCTTCAGAAAAATACCTTGTTCACTCGAGACAAGTTTCGCGAGAAGAGGGGCCATTCGATTCACAATCATTTTTAGAAAATCTTATACACCATTGTGCAAAGACTAACTGGTTTGAACTTAGAAAAACTCACCGGATCTCTATCTTTGGGTATCAACACTATATAGGAGGCTAAATAATATCTTTGTCAAATAGACGCCTAAGACAGCTTCTAACAAATCTTCCTTGACAATACCCCAACATTCCATGAAGAAGCAGGATGCAAAACCATCTGCACCCGGGTTGCTGTCCATTGGAATAGCATTGACATCTATCTTTAGTTCTGCCGTAGGAGATCATTTTCCATTTGAAAGATTACAAGAATTATAGGAAATTGGGTGGTTCTGTGTCGAGAGAGAGAGAGAGAGAGTCTAAGTGGGAGGAGAGTGAAGTTATTCATAAATTATTCAATAGATGAGAAACAGTAACCATATAAATATGTAGAATTATTGTAGACAATTTAGTGGAGTTGTTAGCTAAATTTTGGTTTGCATTTACATTTGGCTATATACCAATACTAAGAGCATTCTCAATGTTTCTCATTACCTTAGCCAAATGTAAATGCAAATTAAAATTTGACTAACAATCCCTTAGAGCATTTGACTAGCCAAATGGATATTTGTGAAACTTTAAACTACAATAATTTAGGGCCCTTAATCATATTTGGGAGTCATTGTAGAAGGACCAAATCAATATTTTATTATTTTCTCATCCAACTACCTCTATCTTTTAATATTAAATTTTAATATTAATACAAAATATTAAATATTAAATACAAGTGTATTTACAAAATATTAGTTTTTTTAAAATATAATATTATATTACTATTTTAACTTTAAGATGGTTAGTCCAAAGTGGATTAACCTCTTCAAAAATTTTGGCTATAACCAAAACTTCAAATTCTAGTCAAAATTTGGACTTAGCAGCATGGCTAATGCTCTTAAAGTATTGGCTAGCCATTGTCAAGTCTAAATTTTGGTTAGAATTTCAAGCAGCATGGCTATTACTGTAGCTCATATTTTGAGCTTTAGGCTCCGTTTGGATACACAGTTCAAATGAAATGAGATGAGATGTTTTGAATAGTAGTTGAATAAAATATTGTTACAATATATTTTTTAATATTATTTTTATTTTGGGATTTAAAAAAGTTGAATTGTTTATTATATTTTTGTATGAAAATTTAAAAAAATTGTAATGATTGAGATGATATAAGATGTTTATGTAAACAAACGAAGCCTTAGCAGTTTGGCTAGTTCAATGTAGATGATTTTTCTCATACCTAACCAATGCTCATGATCTATATTGGAAGAGGCAAAAGACAAATTTTTTGCTAGCTAGCTAGAGTAACTCTCTATGTTTGTATGGTTACTGTTCACCCTCCATATTTATAATTTATATTAATTTCTCTCTCATTTTGTACCAACATAACAGTTGCACCACTAATTATTATTTATATATATATATTTATATATAGGTGCTTGGGTTGATATAATTTACAATAGATTTGAATTGCAAAATATGAGAAAATTAAATTAGATAACAAATTATAAAAATATTCACTTAAAAAAATATTTTTATTATTATTTTGACTAATAGATGGATAATCAAACGTGAGAATCTCTCTTGAATCAAACGTGAGAATCTCTCTATAATAACCCATGTGATTATAGTCAAATTTTAACACTGCCTTTACCTATGCTAATGAGAATGCTCTAATGCCCTTAGCTCCAAAGTCTTAAAAAAAAATTTAAAAAAAAAAAAAAAAAAAAAAAAAA
>QEOT01003130.1:0-14529 GCA_003123785.1 Pterocarya stenoptera
CTAGTAGATACTTTAGTTTCTGCCTGCAATTATGGAGCTCAGCCTCCCATACTTGAGATTACAGTCTTTTGAGACCTGTACCATAATCGTGGATGTTGATCCTTTTAGTATATACGGATCATGTTTTAAGTATTTGAGATATTATTGTTTGGTACATAGTATTGCTAAAAAAAAATTATCAGTTGCGAATATTTTATATTGTTAGATGTATGTTAGGAACATTGCATTTTTATCTGTCATAAATGGGGTCAGGTAAACTTTTGTTGCATATCCCGACACTTCATATGTTCGTTCGATCCCAAGCAGAATCTTGGGGCGTGACACTTTTTGAGAAAGTCTCCACCCACCCATGGCAGGCCATCCACTACTTCTAACAGCCCCAATGTCGTGCATGATATGAAGGCCAATGGCCACCTCACCACCACCTTTCTCTTGGAAGTTTCCTTAGCTGAAAATCACTCACTATTTACACATTTTTGTGACCTAATCACCATACCTCAATATATCATACAAGACCATACCTTCCTTTTCAAAAGTACTTCAGGCGTGCAGGTCACCACTTCTCTATCTTCACCACTTTTCACTCCCATTCTTGGAAACAAACCCTAAGAAGATCTCTCGGGCAGATTTCAGAGGATGTTTTGCCTGCCAAGTTAGCCTACATACAGTCCCCAAATGGAGACTGCACATGCAAATCCATACAGTTATATTTAAAAAAAAATTAAAATACAATAATATCCTTTTTAAAATGATATTTTTTCTCCTTTTACCCTCATTCATCAATGAAACTGTACATGCAGTCCCCCACTTAGGATTGCAAATAGAATTTCTCTTTGCGTGCCATTTTTGGAACTATTGTAAGTATCTTCTCACAATGATTCCTTCATAAAAGTTATCTACATGTTAGAATGTTAGTTTGAAGATTTTTGGAGTTGGTTTCAAAGATATGAACTTTTCTGCAAGAGATTATACAATTTGGTCAAAAGTTTGATGTTTTTAGTTAGATCCATGCTTTGAATTATTTTTAGCCATGTGATTTTAAGTTTAATATTTGGATCTACTTTAGGAAACATTTTTAAACCATATGATGTTTTGGTTCAAAGATCTCACCATAGAATGCCTTGGATAAAGTATTTGATCAAAAATAGTTGGGAAAGAAATTCTGTTTTTGGCTAAGAGTAGGAGCCGAGTGCTTCATGTGCTATTTTATGATTTTTGGTGACTTTTATGTGTTTATTCAAAGCGTGTTAGTTCTTAGAAATGTGTTATGAACATGTTAGAAGAAAGTTTTGGATTTTTGGAATTCTTTGAAATGTTTTTAAATAGGTCATACCTTGAGATTCAAGAGTTGTATTTTAATCAAAAAAGTTTGGATTTTTTACTAGAGAGTTTTTTGATTATGTGAAGAATAATTTTGTTGGATATTTTGAGCATGTTTTTAAACTTAAGATATGAGGATTTTTGTTGCAATATTTTGGTTTGATCAGGAGTTTTGGAGTTGGATAAAATTACAACAAAAATTAAAGAGAAATGTCACTTGATAGTTTCGGCCCTATGGTGTTTCTCATAGTTTTGTTTTTTTTTAATATTTTCTAAGTTGATATTTTAGTTTCGAATAAAGTTTGCATGATGAATGTAAATTTTGGTGATTTTTCGAATTAGGATATGAAATCCTTAAGTTAAGAGTAAAATAGTCATTTTCTCACATGTAGTGGGCAAAATGATAATTTACTCTAAGTTAGCATTACTTCATGTTTCTAATTGTTAGTGATTAAGTTTCTAATTTTTAAAATCCCTACTTACACTTTCTCGTGTTTCGTGCTTAATCCCTTAACACGGCAATCACTATAAGTTAGTTTTTAACTTACTATCAGATTATAGTGTATGTATTTTGGTAAAGGAACTATTGGTATTATACTTATGTTATCATATATGCCATGTCATGCTATATCACTACACGTTTATCTATTACACATATTATATTCTATCACGAAATATTCATTTGTTACAAATATTATATTCTGTCACAAAATAGTTATCTGTTAGATGTTATGCCATGTCACGTAATGCTATTTGTTACACATTATTCCATGTCACGTAATGGTGTCTATCACATGTTATTCCATGTCACGTAAAGGTGTTTATCACATCTTATGCCATGTCATGTAATATTGTCAGTTACACGTTATGCCATGTTGTATAATGTTAGGTGTTACATGTTATGCCATGTTACCTATTGTTTATCTGTTTCATGTTATATCAAGTCAAGCATCTCACGTATATGTAACGTTACATATGTCATGTCATCTGTCATTTCGCTTCCCATCATGTAACGTCTCGAGTATAGAGTGTCTCTAAAACAATATTTTCTCAGTCAGTCATGCTTGGGATACTCGTTATGTAATCAATATGATTGTCCGAGCATCTCCATTTATAACTCACACAAAGTACTTTCGGCGTAATCATTTTGATTGTTAGAATACCTTTACTCAAATGCTTCTGATGTAATTATTCTGATTGTTAGAGTATTACTAGGTACTACTCAGATAATCATTCTGATTGTTAGGGCATCTCATTTAAAATACTCATGATGTAATCATTTTTATTGTCTAAGTATTCCTGACGGAATATGTTCGGCGGAATCATTATGATTGTTCACTATTCTTGAGGAAACAATTGACGAAATCATTTTGATTGTCATAGTTCATGTTCACATTCATGTTTAAGTTCATGCTCAAGTTCAGTTTATTGAACAAGATTCCAAATTTATGTATTTCACATTTAAGCTTATGTTATCCAAGTTCAAGTTCATGTAAAGTTAAGTTCAAGTTCATATTATTCAAGTTAAAGTACACGTTCAGTTCATGTTTCAAGTTCACGTTCAGTCATGTTTCAAGTTCATGTTCAGTTCATGTTTCAATTTACTTTGAGTTCATATTCAGCTTCAGTTCAAGTTCAGTTTATGTTCATGTTCATGTCCAAGTTAGCTTACGTTCAAGTTCATGTTATGTCAAGTCAAGTCTTTAGTTAAGTTCATGTCATGTCAAGTTTAGCTTTAGTTCAGTCTATGCTCAAGTTCAAGTCATGTAAGTTTATGCCATGTTAAATGTCAAGTTAGGTCAAGTTTATTTGTAACACTCCGTATTTTAGTGTATCTTTATTGAATGATTATTTTAATTAATTTAAAGATTGATTCTCTTATTTTAAAATTTTGGGAGTTTTAGTATATTATTATATAATATTTTAAGTTGTGAAAATTATTTTAATGTGCTTTCTTAATATTAATTACTGTTTTGACATTTAAATTGATCTTTAATTTAAATTAGTTTGTTTTTTAGTTTTAAAATTTTTATTGTTTTAATTAAGCATTTCACTGAGTTTGAATTATTTTATTTATTTTATGGTTTTAAAATCATTTTCGTTGGATCATTTTTTTGGACCCCAAGATATGAGGATTGGACATCATTTCTTTCCTTCAGTTTTTCTTTTCCCTCTTTTTTCTTTTCTTTTCTTACTTTTCCTCTTATTTCTCCCGTTCCCATCTCGACCCTCTCTCTCTCTCTCTCTCTCTCTCTCTCCTTCGGCCGAACACCTCCCCCCACCCAGTGCCACCGTGCGCCACTCGTGGCCGGCATCGCCCCTCTCCCTCTCTTCCCCAGCTACCGGCGACCCCACCACCGTGATTTTAGCCCTTCCCTCGCCAGCAATAGCCCGCACTCACCACCTAAGCCGCATAGCGTTTTGAGCTCCAGCGCTTCCGACCGGCCACCTCCGGCCACCACCTCTTCACCACATCATCACCGGCCCTCTAGCAACCCAATAGACCCAACCCCGGCCCCGATCAGTCACCGGTGAAGCCCAGCTAAGCTCATCTCTGATTTCACCTTTTTGGCCTTCCACCGCCGTTTCGGCCGCCACCCACGACCAACCGTCGCTTCCATTAGCTTCACAACATCCCATAGACCCTACCCTATCAATTTCAAGTTTTCTTTTGACCCCGTGTAAATTTAGGTATACTGTGTATTTCGGCCACAGTGTTTCTTACACTGTGGAGGTGCTGTTTTGGCGCTTCCAGCCCTCTTGTGATCCTCCAAAAATTATTATATAGTGCTGTAAATATTTTTCCAAACATCTTTTGATATTTTAATATATTTTGGCGCTGACTCATTTATTATTACTGTGATTGGTTGGTTGTGCCGGACTGAGTCCGAGGAGTTTTGGGGGTCAGATGGATTGGAGGTTGGAGTTGTGTTTGGTTATTGGATATTGTTGTTAGTCTAGTACATTGCATGTGCACGCATGTTCATGTTTGTAAATTGAAAACTGGGTTTTCGTGTAATTGCATTCATGTTCATGTGTTTATGGAAAACTGAGTTTTTATGTAATTTAAAGGAAAAGAGACTGTAGGGATGGTGGTAAGCAGGGATGGTGGTGTTGTCCCGCTTGCGGTTCCCGCTTGCGATTCCCGCCTACGATGCACGCGGTAGGGATGGTGATAGAGTCCCGCCTGTGATTCCCTCCTATAGTGCTCTATTGGGTGTTTGTGTTGTGTGGAAAGGAACTGTAGGGATGGTGGTATAGTCCCGCTTGCGATTCCCGCCTACGGTGTACGCGTAGGGATGGTGGTAAGCAGGGATAGTAGTGTTGTCTCGCTTGCGATTCCCGCCTACGGTGCACGTGATAGGGATGGTGGTAAGCAGGGATGGTGGTAGAGTCCTGCCTACAGTGTCCGACAAATATTTTTGTGTAAATTATTTTTTGGAAAAATGACGGATTATTTTTTGAGCCAAAAATGGGATTTTGGCATGTGTTGGAAAATATTCATTTTTCGAGGAAAAATGATATTTTGGATCTGGTGCATAGTACATCATATGCATGCATGGTTGGTAGCATTAAATGTATTTTGATCTTGAAGATTGTTTGGATTATTACTTACCTGCGGTACCGTTTTATGGTACTATAGATTTTGGTGCAGGTGAGATTGTGGAGCTTGTGGGATCGGCTCCCTGGTGGAGGTGACATGTGGTTATTGTCAATTTGGATTATGGAATTTATTTCTCGCTTGTTTATGTATTTGGATTTTGCTGTAATTTCAGATATTTATTTTGGATAATTTTTGTATTAAATAAAATTATGGTACTTAGTAGACTTATTTATTTTAACCGTTGTGACTCTTTGGTGCTCTGGTCATCATCCTGACGTCACGACTCCTGCGTTGTTTTGTACATGGGAGTCGGGGCGTCACATTATTTATGATCATGTATCCATTCATGTTTTTACTATCATGCATACATCTTTGATCTATATGTAAAGTTATTTGTTAACTTGCTGAGATTTGTAATCAAATCTCGCAACTACCATTCCCCCTGGAATGATAGACCATGTGTTAGGATCAGGAGGTGCACCAGAGGTTGATTGACTAGAGACGGTCAATTAGATGACAACGGCACGACACAAAGCACATAGTCTCAATGCTCCGATTTATCATTAGTATTATGACATCTTTGACTGAGTTGTGTAAGTTACTCAATTGATTAGCGTAGTAGTTACTTTAGTTCCTACTTGTACTTAAGGAGCTCGGTCTCTAGTACTCTTTTGATTATATACCTTTTGGACTCACAATGTAATCAAGAAGGTCTACCACCTTAATGTTTATGGATTAAGTTTTAAGTAATTGGGAAATATTTAGTTTGGTGCATAGTATTGCTCAGGAAAAAAATTATTCGCTACGAATATGACATATTATTAAATGCATGCTAGGTGCATTGCATCCTTAATTATCAAGAACGGGGACAGGTAACCTTGTGTTGTATATTCTGATACTTCAAGTTCTCTCAAATCCCAAGCGGAATTTGGCGGCATCACCCTAAGTATCAAAACTAAGATCACATGGCAAAATTTGCATCGAAACATAGATCTACCCAAAAGCCACAAATACAAGGCCTATCCAACCCTTTTCAACCACGAAAGCTCGTTAACATCAAAACCATAAATCATCAAACTAACATCCTAACATGGAGTAAAAGTCCTAGGAGCATCATATGTGAATATTAAAGCCATTGGAGCATGCTTTCACAACAAAAGATTCAAGCTTAGTCAAAACAAAATCTGTTTTCAAACTCCCAGTTTTCAACTTTTTAGATCTTTGCAAAACTCTCATAAAAAACTTATAACATACAACAAATCTTCATCAAACCTGTATATTAGCATGTTAAATATAATCCATAAAAAAAATCAGACCAATATCTTGTTAATAACTTAGTCAAAATCATCAAAATATCACACATTGTCCAAACTATTGCCAAATGACCACTTCATACTTAAACTAACTTTTCACCCATCAAATGACCATGAAAACCATTAAAAAAACAAACCAACCAAAACTAGACTTGAAGAGGAACAAGTTATGGGAAGGGTACTTCATGAGTAAACACTTAGGCCCCGCTTGGATACACAGATGAGATGAGATGAGATGAGATGTTTTGAATAGTAGTTGAATAAAATATTAATAGAATATATTTTTTAGTATTATTTTTATGTTGAAATTTGAAAAAGTTGAATTGTTTATTATATTTTTGTATGGGGATTTGAAAAAGTTGTAATGATTGAGATGAGATGAGATAGGGGTTTTGTGTAAACAAACGGGGCCTTACAATAACTTCAAAATCGAGCAAGATAAGCTAGAAAAACTGTCTGAGAGCTCCTATGATTTTTCCCCAAGAAAGGCTTGAAAAGTGACCAAATGCAAGGGGAATGGATAAGAAAGACACTTAACAATCTGGAAGGGTGATAGGAGGTGTGTGAAAGACACTTTTAGTGTTGGAGTGTCAGCCAAAACCAGGTGCAAAACCATATGTTGTTGACCATGGTTTTCTGCCAATTGCTACAGTGTAAAAGGGAAGGGGTGAGGTGGCTCTTGGCCTTCTCATAAACCACTATTTGGGGCTGATTTAGGCAATGAAAAGACTACCATGGCAAAGGGAAAGTTCCTCTACAAGCCTTGCCTTTGTGGCTCAATTTGTTGGGTCTTAATGGGCCTTAACCGAGTAGGCTTTCGTTTAGGGTTACAATGGGGTTTGGTTGGGATTTGGGTTGTTGTCAAGCCCAAATCTAATTTTTCTTGGCCCAATAAAATTAACAAGGATTAAAAAAATAAATAAGGCTATAATAACATGAATTTAAGTGGTTAATAGCATGTAAAAGTGATTAAATGCTAAGCTAAAACTGGGTTCAATTAGGGTTCGGAAGCAAACTTTTGAGGTTTAGGGAAACCATTTGAGATTTCGGTTTTCACCAAGATTTTGGGATTTCAATTCTATTCCAAGTGTTTAGGGTTTTCCTAGGGTTGAAACCCTCTTTGGTTTAGCATAAACTGGATGGTTGGATGGAATAGGGTTTTGCTTAGGTGGCATGATTACAAAACTTGATTTCCTTCACAATTTCATCTCATAGTTCCTCTTGGTGCCAAGTGTCCAATACTATTTACTAAGTGTGGCTAAGATCTTGCCAAGTGTCTAAATAAAACTTCTCTAACCTAATTTGGACATTCCACACTGTGAGTTTTTAAAAACATTGATATAGGTGCTAACATTGAGGCTACCATTCACACCGAAAAAGTAAAAAATAAACTTTGTACTGTAAAATCCTAAATAATCATACGAAACTTCAAGCGTAATTCATTCCGTGAAATTCAACTCCGAAGTGCCTTGAACAATTTTTGTCTAGAAAACGAAAATCATTTTATTGGGCCATAAAATCCTAAATATTCATTTGAGACTAATGGTGCAGACTATTTCTCATTCTTACATTGCTCAATACTACAAATAAATAACATCGCACTTTTGGCGTCATAGGGAGTAGTAAGACTCACTATATTTACAGACTAAAAACTATGTGATTGATCAATTCATGAAAAATTTTCGAAGTTTTCACGAGTTTCATAAGTCCTAAAGAAATTCATCCGTGGAATTTCTGGCAGACAATTACACTATGAGCTAAGACGGGGTTTTACCCCCTAACAAATGCTTGTGATTCTTAGGCCGGCTTGTTCAACAAGAACACTTTAAGAATCTTTAAGTTAAATTGTGACAAACATAGCCTAGAGAAAACTATAGAAAAATATTTTTTGGGAGCAAGTCCTTGGTTTTTTGTTTTGTTTCTGTTAAGTAATGAAGATTTCCGAACACGAAACTAGGCGGGAGATGTACTTAACCACACTAAGTGCGAGCACAGAGCTCAACTTGGAGAGCTAGGTGGGAGATGTACTTGACTACACTAGCAGCGATACCTGCTTGCGTTGAGTGCGAGCGCAAAGCTCAGCTTGGGAGAGAGATGTACTCGACCACACTAGGTGCGAGCGAAGAGCTCGACTTGGGTGGGAGATATACTTGACCGCATTAGTTGCGAGTGTGGAGCTCGGCTTGGAGAGGTAGGCTAAAGATTTTCTCAACAGTGTTAGTTACGAGCTCGGAGCTTGGCTTTTATGTGCACAAGAGAGATCGGGCAGTCAAGTGACTTGTCCCGTCTGTTGAGCGAGAGAGAGGTTGGGATGTGACTTGACCCGCCTATTGAGCGTGAGAAAGGTTGGGCAGTAAAGTGGCTTGTCTCGCTTGTTAGGTCGCAGTGATTCTAGTGACTCGGCTTTGCTTACACGAGGGCCTGGCAATCAAGAGACTGTCATCGCCCATTGTTCGCTGCATGTCCAGTGGCTCGGCTTTGACTTCATTTGCAGGAATTTTTATCGTTAGCAAAGAGTATTTATGCTTCTGAAGTTTTTGTTTTTGATAGCATTAGTGGATTTTTGCCCCTTGATGTGAATTGTTCTTGGCGTTTCCATTTTGTTGTTTAGAGTTTGTTTGTAGTAACCTGCAATAAGTGGTCAGGGAGCCAGTCGACCCCCTGGGTCCATCTTAGGCAATTGTTGAGTCTGTCGACTCATTCACGAAGGTAGCCCGTGCGAGGTGGTTATGGAGCTCGAAGGTTCATTCCTGGAGGTGGTTGTGGCACGAGTGTAAACACTAGGCATTTGCTAGAGAAGATCTTATGCTAATATTGCTATCCAAGTCACAGAGGTCGGGCAATCATGTGACTTATCTTGCCTGTTGAGTGCTAAAGAGGTCGAGAAACCAAATGACTTGTCTCGCCTATTGAGGCGTTGTGAGTGAGGTCAGGCAGTCTGATGACTTGTCCTGCCTATTGGCTCGTCACGAGGGAGGTCAGGTAGTCAAGTGACTTATCCCGCCCGTTGACTCTTGGCAAGGTGTAAGTGAGGTCGGGTCATCTGATGACTTGTCTTACCTATTGATTCATCATGAGGGAGGTCGAGTAGTTAAGTGACTTGTCCCACTTGTTGACTCTTGGCAAGGTGTGAGTGAGGTCGAGCAGTTTGATGATATGTTTCACCTATTGAGTCGTCACAAGAGAAGTCGGGCAGTCGAGTGACTTGTCTCGCCTGTTGACTCTCGATAAGGTATGACTGAGCTCGGGCAATAAAGTGACTTGTCCCGCTTGTTGACTCTTAGTGTTCAAGTATCTTAAAAAAATCCAAATTGGTTAGCGTAGATAATCCAAATCAAAAGTGTGCGATTTTTAAACCTGAATCATTTCGCACGTGCGTGGCAGGGCTTTGAGGTGTGCCAGTGAAGCTTTCGGGCAGCAATGCTTTGGCAATGATGAAGATCTATAGTGCCCGCGATGATGAGCAGTTTATTTTGATGAAGACAGATTTAAGATGTTAGAGCGGTGCCAGAGTGGGGCTATGTAGCCTGTATTTCGCACCACTGGAACCAATTTTGTTAGTATTCACATAGCAAATTTTGAGAGAGACATACGGGGGTGACTTAGCCGCTGTACTTGATTTTTTCCAATTAAGTTTGCACACTAGCTTCGTGCAATTCATTATTCTCGCATAATATGCAAAGCAGCTTACACTAGCTTCGTGTAATTCATTTCTTCAAATATCCTCCTGATCAATGTGTGACAATGGAACTCATTGTGGTCAAGGAGTCCGTCTGGGGAAGGTGATGGCAATGGAGCTCAACAATAACTCTCAACGGCCAAGGAACACCTTGTCCTAGGAAAGTGATGGTCAAGGACACTACTGAGGCCGAGGAATGGTCTTTGTAGCTCAGGAGCTTTATAACTAATCAACTCTACACCCGAGGAACTCTTTGTGGCCATCAACCGTCACTATGAGTAAGTAATAAGCATCGACCATTGAATTGACATGCAATGTGTGGCCGAGCAACTTCTCATTGGCCGGGCATCTTCCTGTAGATGTGCACCTCCCTGTGGCTCAGCAAGACTCCTTGTGGCAAGAAAGTGTTACGGATGGAGACAAAGTCTCATGCAAGCACCGGCCTCATCAATGCACCAAGGAAAACAGAGCACCGAGTGCACCAAAAATCAAAAGGTGCGGCTGCTCTGCAGTTGCCCAACTACTCCAACGAAAATTTCTTTCTCTTTGTTGCTATAAATAGAAGTGTTGTGATATGAATATGTGTGTGCATAAGAAGAGAGTGCAGCGTGTATAGTGGTGCAAAGTGAGTGACAGAAACAGAGAGAGTTTGTAATTTCGGTTTTCATAGTGAAGCACAACAACAGTGGACGTAGGCAGTTGCCGAACCACTTAAATCTTGTCTCTCTATAATTTAGGTTTATTTTCTGTCTCGAGCAAAGTCCCAACAACTGGTATCAGAGAGTGTTGGAGGACCCGAGCTTTTTTTTTTAAAACTCATTCTTGAAACTTGATCGAAATCAAGTTTTACAAGTACCACTAGATTACACAGATCGAGACGAAATTTTTGGTGAAAATTTCATCTCAAACGGAGCCCGGAATAAGCCGCACGCGCCGACGTAGCCCATGCAGGCGCACCTCCCACGCGCACACGCGCCGCACGCGCCATCTGGAGGTTGAAGACGGATCGACCCGGCCCACCGATCCAGACCCGACCCGGAATCGATCCAGACCCGGTCCAGACCCGAGCCGAGCCTTGCCTTTGAACCAAGCCGAGCCGCGCCGTGTCCCTGTGCCTGAGCCAAGCGGATACCCTGAGCCGAGCCGAGCCCCTGAGCCGAGCCACACTTCTGAGCCGAGCCGAGCCGAGTCCCTGAGCCGAGCCGCGTCATCCTACCACGTGTCACACTCTGGTTGGCAGAAATTGTTTTGCCCCGTTTAAGCTCAATTTTGATCTGATTTTCACGATTTCGGACTCATTTCCAGCTAATTTGAGCTTTCCGAACGCAACGGCAATCTTTGTTTCTTCAAATTTGGACTCAATTGTAAAGTTATGGCTGGAGAGGAAGCTAAAGTCGCTGGTATCGAGAAATTTGATGATACAGACTTTGCCTATTGGAGAATGCAGATAGAGGATTACCTCTATGGGAAGAAACTACATCTTCCACTCCTAGGAACAAAGCCAACTGACATGAAAGATGAAGAGTGGAGTCTCCTTGATAGACAAGTGTTGGGAGTCATTCGACTAACATTGTCAAGATCAGTTGCACACAATGTGGGAAAGGAAAATACCACAGCAGATCTGATAAAGGCTCTTTCAAACATATACGAGCAGCCATCAGCCAACAATAAAGTGCACCTGATGTACAAGCTATTCTACTTGAGAATGGCAGAAGGAACTCCAGTTATTCAACATTTGAATGAGTTCAACACCATCATCAATCAATTGGCCTCAGTAGGAATTGAATTTGATGATGAAGTACGTGCGCTGATTGCTTTGGCTCAACTGCCAAAAAGCTGGGAGGCCATGAGAACAGCTGTTAGCAACTCTTATGGCAAAACAAAGATGAAATACCAAGATATCCGAGACCATATTCTTAGTGAGGAAGTTCGCAGAAAAGATGCAGGTGAAGCATCAACTTCCAGTTCTGCCTTAAACCTCGAGACGAGAGGTAGAGGAGCCAATAAAAGTTCAAATCGGGGCAGGTCAAAGTCCCGAAGAGGCAGAAGTAAATCTAGGTCCGGAAAACAAGTACAGTGCTGGAATTGTGGCAAGACTGGCCACTTCAGAAATAATTGCAAGGAAGCAAAGAAGAAGAATGGACATGAATCCGCCAATGCCACAACAGAAGACCTCCAAGATGCCTTACTCCTTTCAGTCGACAGCCAAATTGAATCTTGGGTGTTGGATTCAGGAGCCTCCTTCCACACTACAGCACACCGAGAAATCATGCAGAATTATGTCACTGGCAATTTCGGGAAGGTGTACTTAGCAGATGGTGAAGCATTGGACATCGAAGGCATGGGAGATGTACGAATCAATCTGCCCAATGGAAGTGCATGGTTGCTACAAAAGGTGCGACATGTTCCTAAGCTCATGAGGAACCTGATTTCTGTAGGACAACTTGATGCTGATGGGCATTCGGTATTATTTACCGGTGGCACGTGGAAGATAACGAAGGGAGCTATGGTAGTAGCTCGAGGCACAAAAACAGGTACTTTGTACATGACTTCAAGTATTAGAGATACTGTTGCAATTGCTGATGCAAATGCCAACCTATGGCATCAAAGGCTTGGTCACATGAGTGAGAAAGGGATGAAAGTACTATTATCCAAAGGGAAGCTACCAAGGTTGGAATCAACTGATTTCGACATATGTGAAGGTTGCATTTTCGGGAAACAGAAAAAGGTTAGTTTCTTGAAAAATGGGAAAACTCCAAAGTCTACAAAGTTGGAGTTGGTGCACACAGATTTGTGGGGGCCATCCCCAGTCGCTTCTCTTGGAGGATCTCGGTATTATGTTTCCTTCATTGATGACTCAAGCAGAAAAGTATGGGTTTATTTTTTGAAAAATAAATCCGACACATTTAACACTTTCAAGAAGTGGAGAGCCATGGTTGAAAATGAAACAGGCTTGAAGTTGAAATGTCTGAGGTCAGACAATGGCGGAGAGTACATTGACGGAGGGTTCAAAGAATTCTGTGCTGGAAATGGGATTAGATTTCAGAAGACTATTCCCGGGACACCGCAGCAGAATGGCGTAGCTGAACGCATGAACAGAACTCTAAATGAACGTGCAAGAAGCATGAGGCTGAATTCAGGATTGCCTGAATGTTTTTGGGCTGATGCAGTTAACACTGCAGCCTATTTAATTAACCGGGGACCATCAGTTCCCCTGAAGTTTGATCTGCCAGAGGAAGTCTGGAGCGGAAAAGAGGTAAAACTTTCTCATTTGAAAGTTTTTGGCTGTGTATCATATGTTCACATAGATTCTACTGACCGTAACAAGTTAGAAGCCAAATCTAGAAAATGTTTTTTCATCGGTTATGGAGATGAAGAATTTGGCTATCGATTTTGGGATGATAAAAATCACAAAATCATCAGAAGTAGAAATGTGATATTCAATGAGCAGGTTCTTTACAAAGCTAGGTCACAAGCTGAACCTGAGGAGCAGCCAAAGAAGCCTGAGGTTGTTGACTTTGATGTAACTCAAGTCAACACTGATCAGATCGAGGATCAAGAGAATGATGATCCACAGATCGAACAAAGTACACCACCCACTGTTATTCGAAGATCTTCAAGGACGATTAGGCCACCACAGCGGTTCTCACCATCTTTACACTATATTCTGCTAACAGATAGTGGTGAACCGGAAAGTTATGATGAAGCACTACAAATTGAAGATTCAATCAAGTGGGAGAAAGCCATGCAAGATGAGATGGACTCACTGATTTCAAATCAGACATGGGAGCTGACTAAGCTTCCAAAAGGCAAGAAGGCTTTGCACAACAAATGGGTGTATAGAATCAAGGAAGAGCACAATGGTAGCAAGCGCTACAAAGCCAGAATGGTCGTGAAGGGGTTTCAGCAGAAGGAAGGTGTCGACTACACAGACATTTTCTCCCCAGTTGTAAAGTTGACCACGATCAGGCTAGTGTTGGCAATTGTGGCTGCAGAGAATCTACATCTTGAGCAGTTAGATGTAAAGACCGCATTCCTTCATGGTGATTTGGAGGAAAACATTTATATGCACCAGCCACAAGGATTCTCAGTAAAGGGAAAAGAGAATCTAGTCTGCAAACTGAAGAAGAGCTTGTATGGCCTAAAACAAGCTCCACGACAATGGTACAGAAAGTTTGACAACTTCATGTGCAGTAATGGGTTCACAAGACTGCAGGCAGACCATTGTTGTTATATAAAGAATTTTGACAACTCTTATATCATTCTACTTTTGTATGTAGATGATATGCTCGTTGCAGGATCAAGCATCGAGGAGATCAACAAGCTGAAGAAGCAGTTGTCAAAGCAGTTTGAGATGAAGGATTTGGGTGCTGCAAAACAAATCCTTGGTATGAGAATCATTAGAGATAGGGCTAATGGTACTCTTAAGCTTTCACAGGAGGAGTATGTGAAAAAGGTGCTCAGAAGGTTCAACATGGACAAGGCGAAGCCAGTAAGCACACCCTTAACTAGTCACTTTCGACTAACTAAGGATCAATCGCCAAAGACGGAAGAAGAGCAAGAATGCATGAACAGAATACCTATGCATCTGCTATTGGTAGTCTTATGTATGC
>QEOT01003131.1:10294-24880 GCA_003123785.1 Pterocarya stenoptera
GGAGAAGACCCATGAACTCAGCAACATTATTTGAACCACTACCAGTGAAAATTGAAAACACATATAACATTTGCCCCCTATGATCACGTATCACCCCACCTGCACCAGAGCAACCTGGGTTCCCTATAGAGCTGCCATCAACATTTAGTTTAATCCAATCCATAGCTGGAGGAACCCATTTAACTAGCTGAATACTTTTTTTACTCTTTGTAATGTTCGGCAAGCATAAACCCTTCAAGATCTCCTCATCTTTTCGGCTTAAACCTGAAGAAACTTTTAGTTTATTCCATGCAAGCACCAACCAATATTTAATGGATCTCCAAACCTCTGAGACCGAATCTCGCACTCCCTCCATCCTTGCTTTACATCGACGCCTCCATAGACTTCAAGTAATTAGTACAGGAATGATACCAATTAATTGACCAGTATGAGAGTCATTTTTTGCACGCCTGAACCATGATTTAGTTTTTTGTATCCAGGTCTTACCTTCTAATGACGGGATTCCCAGCTGATTCGCACAACAGCACCACACCTGCTCAGCAAAATTCCCCAATGCAAGAACATGATTTTGATCCTCATATGCCCCTGTACTACAGCAGTCACATTTAGACCCCAAATTAATACCAGCCCTCCTTATTCGATCATCCACCGATAAACATCAATGCCAGGCCTTCCACATAATAATCGAAATTTTTCTAGACAAAACAGAGTGCCACACCCATTTCATCCATGGACTTCTCGGGGAAGTGACCCGAATGCATTCCCATGCACTTCTAGTTGAGAATCCCCCATGTGAATTCGGCAACCAGATGAGCAAGTCTTCTCCTGGTTTACTTTTTCCCAACTCAAACACAATCTTATCCATTTTATCAACTCCCACCAGTCAGTCAAAAAACTCAACATTCCACCCACACTCCGTTTTGCACTCAGACAGCAAAAGCTCAGGCTGCTCACTCACAGGATGATTCTCCCTAAGCGAACCCTCAATTAGCCATTTATCATGCCAAAATGACAACTTTCCTTCCTTTACCCTCCACTTCGAATGCTGAGTAACTGAAGGTAAATGTCTCAACAACATTCTCCAGAACTTAGACCCCTTATTAGGATCAATCATCGTAACATGCTTGTGACCCACATATTTGGCAAGAAAGAACTTAGCCCACGTCGACTTCCCTTGGAGAAGATTCCAAGCCAGTTTCATATGAAGAGAGTCTTGAACTTGCTGTAATTTCCGAAGACCCACACCACCTTGCAAAATTGAGAGGCAATGAATTGGTATACTTTGCAAAACATGTTTCAATAGCAATAATCGAGCTCCACCTGACAAAAGCCGAGTCTTCCAACCTTCTAAACGATCCCTGACTTTGTTTACTAAACCATCAAAGTGAACAGCCAAGAGCCTACCCGAGACTATAGGGACCCCCAAATAATTCAATGGAAAATCTTCTTCACTAAACCCAGTCAACCGAAGAAGCATACGATGCCTAAATGGAGGAATATTTTTGGAGAAACACATAGAAGATTTCCTCTTATTAACCACTTGCCCCGACCATTCTTCATATTGCTTCAACACTTTCGAAACATTTCTTAGTGATGCCTTTCCTCCGTTAACAAAAATGACTATATCATCCGCGTAGAGAAGATGGGAAATTATCGGCGCCCCTCTAGGATGATAAAAAGGCACTATCTTTCCCACTACCATCTGTTTTTTAAGTAATCTCGTCAAAACTTCCTCCATCATTATAAACAGATATGGAGAAAGAGGATCTCCCTGTCTCAATCCCTGACCACCCTGAAAGAAACATTTAGGAATACCGTTCATTACCACCGAGTACCAAGGAGTGGAGATGCATTGGCTAATTAGAGCACAAAACTGACTCGAGAAACCGAACGAACTCAACACATGGAGAAGAAACCCCCAGTTAATACTATCATATGCCTTGGCCATATCAATCTTCAAAACAACATTTCCTCCCTGAGACTTTTTATTCAAACCATGCACCATCTCTTGTGTTAAACTGATGTTTTCAAAAATACTACGGCCCTTAATAAAAGCACCTTGTTCCGGTGAGATACACTTGTCTAAAAAATTTGATAAACGATTGACCAAAATTTTAGAACATATCTTATAGAACACGGAACACAAACTTATAGGTCGAAATTTATCAAAACTTTCTGGATTCGGGACCTTTGGAATTAAAACCAAGAATGAGGCTGTATAAAACCTCGAGAAAGGTGTGCCACTAAAAAATTCCACCACCGCATCCACTAAATCATTTTTAACAATGGGCCAGCAAGCTTTATAAAAACTAGATCCAAATCCATCTGGACCAGAACTACTATCCACGGGAATTGAACAAATAGCATCATGGATTTCCTGTACTGAGGGGACGCTACATAAAACTAGATTATCCCTATCTGAAATCACCTTACTCATCNATAGACATGAATGAGGAAAAAGTTTTCAGGATCATCACGTTTCTAATAAAACCACATTAACAATTTTAAAAATACAATGTTAGTACTTAAATAAAAAAATATCAAAAAAATAAATGAATTCTATAATTTATTAATTACCATTTTATTAGCAAGACGGTTGAAGGATCTTGAACCAGCACGATGGTGGACAGTCAAAACGGATCTATTATTAGCATTCATAGAACTTAAGTACTACAAAATTAATTAAGANCACGATGGTGGACAGTCAAAGCGGATCTGTTATTAGCATTCGAAGAACTTAAGTACTACAAAATTAATTAAGAATGTTAATTGTAATATATATACATAAAATATATAGCCCAAATATATATGTAAATAATCATTAGATATTATTAATCTAGAATACCTGATAATCTGGAGTTGCAAAAAGATCATAACACTTTCTCCAATTGTCTAACTTCATCTGCTAGAAAGGGGATTGCACAGCCTTTTCAACCGTCTCAAACTTCTGACATCGTCCCTTGTGACGTTGGAATAGTGTAGCCATCAACCCATTCACAGTTCTCAAATCCTCGCTACAGCCAAAGTCGAGGTCGAATTCATCCTAATAAGCGAATTAAGTTAAAAATATAATATACTAATCTAGTATACAAAAAATGTACTCTCAACATAAACTCACCAGCACATGGCTCCGAATGTGCTCCTTAATCTCGAGCTAAACATCTCCCCATGATCGCATATAAAATGGAGTATAAGCTCGGAAAACTGTACCAATATAGGAGGAAAGCGCTGCTACACTATCATCCACGCCTTCAGTAGAATTATCAGAAATGTTGACCTTGAGTTTTCCATGCCTTCGGCATTTCTCAAGAGAAATGCCACGTATATAACCACGACCGTGATGAGCGGATGCATAAACTATTAAAGATAATATAATTATAGTTATATAGTTATTGAGATAAAATTATTGATATATAATTAACTATGTTGTTATTTTCTTACTGGTAGGTGTCAATTGATTGTCGTTCTCTTGCATCTGCACTTGGTCTTCAAGAGGGAAACACTTGGATGGGGAGTTCTCAACAGGTTCGGGACTTGGACTAGGCGGAGGAGGCAAATTTCTTCGTTGTCATTTTGGTGGCATCCTTGAGGCATGATTAATATGATAAAGAAAATCAATTAGAAAAAATTATTAAAAAATTAAATATTTTATACTGACCTATATGAATAAAAAATTTAGTACATTTATTCTTCATCTTCGGATGTATTTTCCATGCTTGTTTCAGAATCTCCCTCAATAGCATCTTCGTCATCGTCATCAACCTCTTCTTCATCCTCCTTCCCCACTTCCTCCCCTGATTCTTCATCTTCTTCTTCTGACTCTTCTCCTTCTTCTTCTTCACTTACTTGAATTGAATGATCATTTAATATGAAGAGATCGAGAAGGACGGGTGGGACGTCATCTCTACACAAGGGGAGCAACTTGAGTGCACCGAGGTCAACAAACGAGTTAATACCCTCTCCATCTTTTTGGTAGGCCTCTACTATCGGAGTGTCATCTTCATCTCTACTATTCTCGTAATCCGCACTCATTCCTGCTTCATAAATATTTCGAGGGACAAATTTCTGTACTACTCGCCAAGTTATCTCTCTACTATCTTCATCAACACTTTCTGTCCCACCAATCACACTTAAAGACATATGTTACAGACCCACCGAGATATTTCAATCCGATAATATCACGTATGACACCATAATAGTCAATATCGTCTGTTCCATGACTTCCCTCGACCAACATACCACAGTTTTGAGTCTTTCTATTATGTTCACGGTCCAGAGTATAGAATCTATAACCTCGAACCGTGCATGCAGTGTATCGAAGTGCTCTATTAGAGGGACCACGGGCCAATGCAAACAATTCAGAAGAAACTGATCCGAGATCATGAGCACGTTGTTCCAAAATCTATCAATTTCAATAATATATACATATTAAAAGTAACCCGGAATTAAAACATTATAAATCAAATAATCACAATGTAGTTTTAGTTCATACATGTTGTTCAAACCATTCGAGAAATTCTTCCTCGTGTCTTGCCTCTATATTCTCTACCCATTCCATCTTAAGTTTATCCATGTGATCACTGTATATATGTGCAAAAGAAAATAATATTTTCAGCGCAAAAGTTATAATTAAACGATATTTGACTATAATTTCTCAAAGCATGCAACAACATGCCTGAGATAGTAAACAATCTTTCGGCAATTATTTAACACATACCAACGAACTTTAGCCAACTCTCTATCAATTAAATCGTAACCCATTTGTGTACCCAAGGGTCGTACATTCTGGGAAAACACTGATAGCTCACGAGAAGGCGGAGCCTCAAGATCAGCATTTCGCTCTTGACGATTAAATCGTGTCTCAACACCACGAAGATATAGAGAGCAAAATGTTAACCATTCATCGTGTATATAGGCCTATGCTATTGAACCCTCAGCTCTAGTTTTATTCCCAACAGTGCGCTTTAAACAACCCAAATATCTTTGAACTGGATACATCCAACGGAACTGCACCGAACCACCCAATAATGTCTCCCGGGTAAGTGTATTGCTAAATGGACCATGACATCAAAAAATGATGGTGGAAAAATCTGTTCAAATTTACAAAGTATGGTAGCAATATCTTCTTCCATCTTTTGCAACATATCTCGATTTACTACTCGAGCGCATAAATATTTAAAAAACATACATAGTTCAGTAATGGCGACACGTACATTAGATGTCAGCTTCCCACAAATTCCCACCGTTAATAACTTCTACAAAAGAACGTGGCTGTCATGACTTTTCAATCCATTAATTTTCCAATCAATAGGACTCACGCATCTACCGATATTTGAGGCATAACCATCTGGCAACTTCACACCTTGCAACTATTTGCAGAAATCCATCCTCTCCTCCCTGGTCATCGTAAAACATGCATGCGGCATGATCGCCCTATTGCCGTCCACTCGCAAATGTAAATTATGTTTAATTCCCATTCTTTCAAGATCTTTCCTTGTCTTGATCATGTCCTTTGTCTTTTTATTAATGCTCATCAATGTACCCAGTATATTATCACATATATTCTTCTCTATGTGCATTACATCCAAACTATGTCTCAACATGCAAGACGACCAATATGGCAAGTCAAAAAAAATACTACGCTTTGTCCAATTCAATTCTGCTTCACCTCTTTTTCTTTTATTCTTACCCCGGTCTTTGCCAAAATTGTTCGCTCTAATATGTTCCAGTTGTTCCACTATCTATTTTCCAGATAACTCATTTAGTGCAATTCTGTCCTCTACTCTCCCATCAAACTTAGCACATTCACTTCTCCATGCATGATTTGGTGGTAGATAACGTCAATGACCCATGAAGCACAACTTTTGAGAATATGTTAACCATTCACTAGCAGTTTCTTTATTACACGTCGGGCACGTTAACTTTCCTTTAGTACTCCAACCAGAAATATTTCCATATGTCGAAAAGTCATTTATGGTCCACAATACTGCAGCATGCATCTGAAAAGTTGTCGACATGGATGCATCATACGTTCTAACGCCTATTTCCCATAACTCTTTCAACTCTTCAATCAACGGCTGCATGAATACATCAATGTCATTCCCAGGTGATCTCGGGCCGGGAATAAGTAACGTTAACAAAAAGTTTGGTGCCTTCATGCATCTCCATGGCGGAAGATTATACGGAATCAACACTACGGGCCAAGTGCTATAAGTTGTACTCATATTCCCAAAAGGGTTGAATCCATCGGTAGTGAGTCCCAAAGCTACGCTCCGAGCCTCTATCCCAAACTCTGGGTATTGATCATCGAAAGATTTCCATGCAAGTGAGTCAGCTGGGTGCCTCATGTATGCGTCATTCTTAATTCTTTTTTCCTCGTGCCACCTCATATCAACAGCTGTTGTTTTACACATATATAGTCTTTGCAACCTAGGTCTCAAGGGAAAATATCGCAACACCTTAACAGGCACATTTTTCTTGGCCTTCCACTTCGACTCTCCGAATACAAGACATGCTTCTTTTCTTTCGTTCTCCTTTCAGAACAAAACACAATCATTCTTGCATGCATTTATTGACTTGTACTCAAACCCTAATCCCTTTCTCAACTGTTTCGCTTCATAAAAGTTCTTTGGCAATGCAGACCCATCGGGAAGCACCTTGTTAAATAAGTCTAATACCATGTTTATTGCTTTCGTCGACATCCCACACAATGACTTAATATGAAGCAACCGCACAATAAACGATATTTTGGAATGTTTTGTGCAGCCTGGATAAAGCTCGCGTTTTGCATCTTCCCACATTGCAGCAAAGTTTTCAGAATCACTCCCTCGACCACTTGAGCCATTGTCGTCTACGTCATCCATAAAAATCCCAGCTCCAATGTCACCCAATATCTCCTCCATCTCATCCTTCTCATAATCATCATCCATGTCTCCCAAATAATTTGGATGACCGAACAATGCATCTGCTGACTATGCATATGGCTCACCATGCAATACCCATCGGGTATACCCCAGATCCATACCGTTCCCAAATATATGATTTTCAACTTCAGCAAATCCTATCGCACACAAATTTTTACACCCTCGACATGGACACTTAATGCAACCACGACTATCAGCAGAGCCTCGAGCAAAATGAATGAAGGTTCTTACTCCACGCGCATAGACTGCGTAATCCGTTCCAAGTCTATCGCCCAGACGCATCCAACTTTTGTCAATTTCTAAAAAGTTCTATCTATTAGTAACACTTAATGTACATTGAAAATTCACATGCATGTAATGCTCTAATTGCCACTGCTAATTTTTATAAAGGTAGTTGGTCCTATCCCATTCGAGATTATATTATCCATATTGCACATATTCCGTCACTCTACTGCTGTTCATGTCAGTAGAAATTTCGGCAGCACCTCCCCATAGTTCTCCAAGTATACATGTTCATTAAAAGGGATTGTGACCCTACGAACAGTATACCCGAAGAACAGTAGAAGAAGACACCGAAATTTCATACTACACGTATTCAGTAGGAGTAACAAGAATGTGCAATACAGATGATATAATCCTAAACTGTCCACACTGGACAATTCAGGAATTAGTGCACACCTAAATGTACACTAATTCCTGAACGGGTCTAAGGTTATTTATGCAATGTCACACATATTCATTCAAAAACCACATGAATCTTATATATACTAAAAATGTTAGAATTAGTAATGTTAAAAACATTCGGAAGTCTTATATTGTTGAACTAGATAGAGATTTACAGAATATGTTGGTGCACCTATCGACATACGTACCCAACGAGGGGGAATGATCTTGAAGAAATGTCTAAACTTTAGTCTAATTACTTAACTGTCACAAACTTTCTGGCCTTTACAACTCTCAAAGCCATAGAGACTTTGAGAGTCAAGCAATTTGACAGACATTTCTTCGAGATCATTTTCCCTCGTTATATAATATTAACGAGTTATTATATAACTTTTATCCCTCTAAGTTGTTATGGTTCACAGTATTATAACTAATTGATACTTATTTATTTGTTAAGTTACTATTACTATATTTATTTATTATACTTTAAGTTGTAATTTTTACAATATTATAACTAGTTCATACTTAACTAGTTGATATTATAACTACTTAGACTTAATTATTTATTATAATGAAAATTTTGTATTTATTTATTATACTTAGTGTTATCTCTCTAAGTTATTATAAGTCCAATATTATAACTAGTTGATACTTATTTATTTATTAAGTTGAAAATTTTATATTTATTTATTATACTTAGTGTTATCCCTCTAAGTTGTTATAAGTCCAATATTATAACTAATTAGACTTATTTATTTATTAAGTTGAAAATTTTGTATTTATTTATTATACTTAGTGTTATCCCTCTAAGTTGTTATAAGTCCAATATTATAACTAATTAGACTTATTTATTTATTATATACAAAATTTATGAGCTTATTTATTATACTTAGTGTATTATACCTCTAAGTTCAACAAATAAAATCTCAACATAAAAAATATTTCTAAACATATTCATTCATCAATAACAATATTCACAACATTTAAAATCCTCACAACATTCCAACAACAATATAAATAAACATTTCACAATATTATTTCCACATTTCAAAAACACAATTATTTCCACATTTCAACAACACAATTATTTCCACAACAAAATTTTCTACACCTTACAATATTCCAACAACAATATTCATAAACATTTGTATTCATCAATAAACACAATAAACTCACAAAAGTCCATTATAATTATACTTAATAAACATATAATAATCACATGCATCTCATATATATCCATATCCCTCGAAGTATCTAAACCTCACAATATTCTCACAACAATATATTATACATATTAATTCATCAATAAACACCATAAACTTAAAAAATATTCATAAAATTCATATACAATAATATATGATATTTCTAATCTATATCGTAATATTTTTACAATATTAACACAAGTCCAATTTATAAACCTTAATCACAACATTTAAAATTCAAGACACAACAATATTCATAAACATGCAATATTGTACTTAATAAACAATAATCACAACAAAATTATCTAAACCTCACAATATTTCCACAACAATATATTATACAGATTAATTCATCAATAAACACCATAAACTCATAATATATTCACAAAAATTCATAACCAATAATATTTCTAATTAATCTATAACATAATATTTTTACAATATTACCACAATTTCACAATATTCTCACCACAAAATTCATAAACATAATAACTAAAGTTTAGAAATATACCTAGTACTTTTTAATATCCTCTTGGAAAATATAAGCTTTGAAGTTGCCAAAATAACCAATCCTTAAAAAAAAAAAATACTAATTTGTTAGAGACATATACATATTTATAAAAACAAAAAATAACAAGAGAAATAGTCTAAATTAGAAATAATGAAAGAAATTAATGTTTTTCCTTACCAAAACACTTCCAAAATCTTCACCCTCTTTCACTCTATCCCTCTCTCACAGAACTCTCTCACACTCTAGTTGTAATCGGCCTCTCACTCTCACTCTAACCCTCTATCTAGCTCACTGAAACCCTTTCTCAACAATCTCTCCTCTCTATTTCGCGCAAGGGGGAAGCTTCCCTCTCGTGCGTAATTTCATGTAAAAACATTTCATTTCAATTAACATTTGAACGACTCATTTAAACGTTCGGACGTTACGTCCTACCGGTTAAATTTTCAATATTTTCGTTGGAACGTTTAAATGAAACTGTTAAAGCTCATCACGTAAAACGATAATCGAGCGGCAAGATTCCCGCCAACTATTTATTAACGTTCGAATGTACATAAAGTAACATCCGAATGATACAATTGAGCGGGAAATTTCCCACCAAAAATTTGGAACGTTCGAACATAACTAACTAACATTAGAACGATAAAAATTCAGAAAATTAAGTTAATTTTTTTTAATGTTATATAATATAATATAGTTACTATAATATAATATATTATAGTTACTAATATAGTCTATTTAAAACATATGAGTAGTTACTATTATATATTAATGTTATTAATATATTATAGTTATTATATATATACTATATTTAAAACATATAAATAGTTACTATTATATATTAATGGTATTAATATATTATAGTTACTATAATATAATATATTATAGTTACTAATATTGTCTATTTAAAACATATGAGTAGTTACTATTATATATTAATGTTATATAATATAATATAGTTACTATATATACTATATTTAAAACATATTATAGTTACTAATATAGTCTATTTAAAACATATGAGTAGTTACTATTATATATTAATGTTATTAATATATTATAGTTATTATATATATACTATATATTTTTTTTTTGAAAGAGAATCTAATCTCATTAAAATAAGAAGTGGATGATAACAATGATGTGAAACAAACCTAAAGCATAAAGTTAGAGGCTTATAACATCTCTCTTGATACAATTTTCAGAATACAATTTGGGCACTGTTCAATATCATAGGTGTCTTCACTTCCTTCCAGTCTGGCTCTAGCCAGCATGTGGGCTGTCATGTTTGCTTCCCTCTTGACATGTGTTGCTATCCAGGTGGTTCAGGAGTCCAATACATTGCGCGAGTCTTCTATGATGCAGCCTCCTATAGTCAGGTTAAGGGCATTGGTCAGCAATCCATCAACCACTAGTTTGGAATCCCCTTCAAGGCAGACCCGAGAGAGGCCTAATTCCTTGCAAAAAACAGATGCTAGCAGGAGACCATAAGCCTCTGCATCAAAAGGAGTCCCTCTAAGGGGTCTTTTAGCGCTGAGGGTTCCTAAAATTTGGCCTTGGTGATCTCGAGCTATTACCCCAATGCCTATCCTTCCCCCCCTCAGTCTTCATAACCGCATACCAGTTCACCTTATACCAATCCACAGCAGGCTTCAACCATTTCTGCTTTACAGTAGAATTTATGACAGTAGTTTCCTTTGGGACTTTAACTGCCTCTTTGAAAGAGAGCAGCTTAGTCTTGGCTTGTTGAAGGATCTTAGTGGGGTGTTTGAATACTTTGTTATGAATGAAGTCGTTTCTCCTTACCCATATTCCTCTTAAGAGGGTGGCCACCTCTTCTAGTTCTGAAGTACCCAGGTGGTCGACTTCAGCTACCCAATGTCAAAAAACAGGTCATTGTGACAGCTCATTTTTTGCACTCTCTTCCTAGCTTGACTCCAAACATCTTGAGCTGCTATACAACCCCATAGAACGTGTCCAGAGGTTTTAGGCCATTGCTTGCAGATGGGACACAAGTTGTTCTCAATTACTTTCCTTCTGTGTAGATTAGCCAGTGTTGGGAGAGCCTCACTACAAGCTCTCCATATGAACATCTTTGTTGCAGGGGGTAAGTCCATCTTCCACAGGTTTTTCCATATAAGTTTTTCTCTGGCGGTTTTAGATGACTCTCCATCCTGATATCTCTCCCTGTCTCTGCTGAAATGGTAGCAGCTTTTGACTGAAAGTAACCCTTTAGTGGTCCAGGGCCAAACCAGCACATCCTCTCTTCCACTCAGGCTAATAGGGATAGCTGTAATGGCCTCTATTTCTTGGTGGGAAAACATTTCCATTAGGAGGGGTTCTTTCCAAATCTTCTGTTGAGGATCAATGAGGTCACTGACTTTCTCACACCAGCAATCTACACTCCGAGGGGATTTTACCATGCCTGCCTGGAAACCAGGAATCCACCTGTCTTCCCATATGTTTACCTTGGAACCATTGCCAATTCTCCACATGAGGCCCATGCTTAATGAGTTCAAACCTGCTTGTATACCTCTCCACGCAAAGGAGGGGCTAGGTCCCAGACTTGATTCTAATAGGTCCACTCGGCTAAAGTACTTCTGTTTAAAAACCATAGATACCAAGGATGATGGGTTCTGCAGCATCCTCCACCCTTGCCTCGAAACTAAAGCTAGATTGAACCTTCCAAAGTCCCTGAAACCCAGTCCTCCAGGTTCTTTGTTGGTACTAAGTTTGTCCCAGCTGACCCACTGAATTTTAGCAGTTTCCTCATTATACCCCCACCAAAATTTTTTCAGCAATTGATTTAGTTTTTTGATGATAGAGGCAGGAAGTAGAAACATCCCCATAGCCTATATGGGAATGGCTTGGAGGACAGCTTTAAGAAGTGTTTCTTTCCCTGCTGCTGACAGAAACTTTGTCTTTCAATTTGCTATTCGATTCCATGTTTTATACACCAGAGAATGGAAAGCTGAGACTTTATTTCTTCCCATCAAAGCAGGCAATCCCAAATATTTTTCAAAGGATCCAGTGGACTTTACTCCTATTAAATCCAGTACCTCTTGTCTTGTCTCGAGCTTGGTATTCTTGCTAAAGAAGATTGATGATTTTCCTTTGTTCAAAGTCTGTCCCGAGGCCTTTTCATATATGTTAAGGATGTTGATCACACATTTCAGCTCCTCAGTGCTTGCTTGGCAGAACAAGAGACTATCGTCAGCAAAAAAGAGGTGGCTAACTGTCACTGGTCCTCTACCAATCCAAAAAGGTGTTAAGGCCCTATTAACTTCAGCTCTATTCAGAAGGGATGTCAAAATCTCTGCACATAGAATGAAGATATATGGGGATATAGGGTCCCCTTGTCTGAGGCCCCTTGAGGGCCTAAACTTCTGCTGTGGTGCACCATTAACCAGAATTGAGTAATTCACAGAGCTAAGGCAATTATGAATTGAGTTGATCCATGTCTGAGGGAATTCCATCTTGTAAATTAAAGCAGCTACAAAACTCCATTCTACTCTATCGTAGGCCTTGCTCATCTAGAGTTTAATCGCCATAGAACCTTTTTTACCTTTCAACCTTGTGTTCATTGAGTGTAGTACCTCGTAAGCAACCAATGTGTTGTCTGTGATTAGCCTACCCGGTACAAAAGCACTCTAGTTCAGTGATATGATCTTGGGAAGGATAATTTTCAGTCTATTTGCAAGGGTCTTAGAGACAATCTTATATAAAACATTGCATAAGCTGATGGGTCGATAGTCACCAACTGTCTTTGGATTCTTCACCTTAGGAATTAGGGAGATAAAAGTGTCATTTACTTTAGTTAGATTGCCACCATGATTCAGGAAGTTGAGAGCAAAGTTGCACACATCCCCCCCCACCACATCCCAATATCTTTGGTAAAACTGGGCTGGGAACCCATCCGGGCCAGGGGACCCCAATGGATTCATTTGAAACACTGAAATTTTAATATCCTCTCGAGTGAAAGGGGTCATGAGCCAGCCTATCATCTCCACATCTAACTTTGTTTTTAGCACAGACAGACATTCCTCAATGTTAGAAGGACTAGATGAGGTAAAGAGGTGAATAAAGAAGTTAGTAAAGGTGTTACCAATTTCCTCCTGCTCAGTGACAGTCCTTCCTTGAGAGTTTTCAATTCTTTGGATGGAGTTGGTCTTCCTTCTTTGACTAGCCTGCATATGAAAGAAACGAGTATTTCTGTCTCCATGTTTTATCCAGTGTTGTTTTGCTCTTTGCCTCCACTTCAGGTCCCTTTCTGCAATAGAGTTTTCCACTTCATTCTGTAATTGTTGCATTTGTTCCAAGTGCTGTCCATTGCCCTCATTTTGCATTTGACTAATCAGAGCCAGTTTCTGTGTTACCCCCTGGTGAGTTTGCTGAAGCTTAGACTTCTTCCAGTGAGTCAACTCCTTTTGGCATGACTCTAACTTCCCTCGAATAGCCTGGTTTTCCCCACTTCCTAGGCTTACCTTTGTCCATGCCTCTGTTACTATGGCTAGACTTTCTTCTGCTACCTCCCATGCAACTTCATATCTAAAGACTGTCCCTTTTCTAGAATTGCCCTTCTCAGTGATCTGTTTAATTATATGAAGTGGAGAGTGGTATGATCTTAGTGTAGCAAGGGCTGTGCATGATGAAGATTGGAAATTGTACTCCCATTCCTTATTGACTAGACCCCTGTCAATTTTTTCCTTGGTGAATACACTTCCCTTTCTATTATTCGACCATGTGAACCTTTGTCCCTGAGTGTGCATATCCCTGAGGCCACAAAACTCCAGCGCCTGTCTGAACTCCTCAATCTGTTTGTAGGGTCTACAGGATGCACCCCATTTATCCTTTTGGTGAACAATTTCATTGAAATCCCCTGCACAAAGCCATGCCATTAGGGTTAAGGGCCTTAGCATCCTGAGAAGTTGCCAACTACTCCTTCTTTTGGCAGTCTTTGGGTGTCCATAAAAGCCTGTGAATTGCCAGCTAGTTCCAGAATCCTCTTGTATCAATGCACTAATATGCCACCGTGTGTAATTAATAACTTTAACTTGCCAGTGTTCATTCCACATTAGCGCAATGCCTCCATTCCACCCCACACTGTCAACTGCAAAGCAGCAGTCCATCTTTAGTTTCCTTCTAATCTCCTCCATCCTTCTATTTCTACACTTAGTTTCCACTAGGAAAACTAGGTTGGGGCACTTGTCCTTAGTCAGGTTCCTAAGGATATTAACTGACCGAGGGTTCCCAAGCCCTCGGCAGTTCCACACCAGGATGCTCATTGTTG
>QEOT01003131.1:36333-47742 GCA_003123785.1 Pterocarya stenoptera
TAAGTGTCTGAAGTAATAGAGACACAAAAAAGAATTTTACCTATGTGAACATAAGAGGTGAGGACAAGCAAAAGTTTAAGGTTTACTTTTGTAAATGTTCATGAAGAGAACCGCTTCTGGCAGGTGTCTCCTATAAGCAGGTTTTATCGGAAACCAATTAGAGCTTGCCACGTAAGGATTCCATAATTGTCATAGTGCGGACGCATAGCAGGAATCAGAAATCTTGCTTCCTAGTTTCCTTTCCCACTCAACGAAAACTCTCTCATCTTCGATCTCTCTCTCACGAAATCCCTCCTAAAATCCCTAACCTCTCTCTCTCTCTCTCTCTCTCTCTCTCTCCTTCGATCTCTCTCCTTCAACCCGATCGACGCAAACATCGGGTCAATCTGCACGAGAAGAGCCTCTCGACGATTCGATCCCTTTGCAACCTGAACTCCTTGGGGCAATCCGAAGCCGCCACCAAGATCACATGGTCGATTATGTAAAAAATGTCTGAATTTACAGTCCGGAAGTAATTCCTCCAGTATTCCAATGACCCTAGTTTCTTTGCCATGATTTAACTCTGGGAATTCAAGATCGGAAAACCGGATTTCGGCGAAGACTCACAAATCAGATCAAATATTCATGTGGTTCTAATCTATCAAGAAAAGAAACTCAATTTTTAGTAATCACCTAGCTAGATATCGGACAGTACCTTCCAGTTGGTTTTTGAGAACTATCCAGACTTGTTCCCATGAAAAAAAAAAAAGGATTACTTTGGAGATTTGATAAACTTCCCCAGGAAATCTCCAAGATTTTCTCGAGAGAAAAAAAGCGACGCTATTCAAGAAAGAAAATGAAGAACATCGGTTAGCTATCAAATAAATGAAAATAACAGTGTCTCAATTCCCGTCTCAGCTTGCCTTTCCAAACAAAGTACAAGGTGATGCAAATAAAAAGTCCAATTCCCCCACAAAAAGAAGGGAAAAAAAAACAAAACAAAACCAAAACCACTATCCTTGAATCACTCTCATTGAATAAAGCGAAAACAAATCATTTTCATTGTTTGGTTGTTTCAGTTTCAAGAGAGAGAGAGTGAAAGAGCAGAGAGAGAGAGGGAGTGTTTTGGCTTCAAAGAGGGAGGGAGGGGGTCTGTTTGAGCAGAGAGTGAGAGAGCAACGAGAGAGGGAGTGTTTTCGCTTCAGGGAGGGAGGGAGGGGTTTCATCTGTTGCACAACTCTAGTGTTCCTTCATGTACTGCACGCGTGGTAAGTTGTCATTGGCTTCCGATATATGAGAGTTGTAGGAGACACCTGCAGGAAGGTTTTCTCGTTCATGAATGCCAAGATGGAGCATGTGGATTAGTGCAAATAATTGGTGAGTTATCTTGCTATAATTGGATAGAATCATGTGTGTGGTATTTCCGTTCTTAGCGTATAGAGTTTTGATTTAACCCTAGACCATGATTGACTTTGTTAAGAATTTGAGATACTTACACTAATTGAAGGTTTAAGTCGAGAGATACCTTCTTGTATGCTTGTGGATATCAGTATTTGACTGAAAATTTAATATCGCAATCTAAGTGGGGGATTGTTATATTTATTATAGATTATGATATTAAATATGTGAATTTATTAAATGAGTTATTATTTATTTACGTGAACCACTATTTTAAAGAGATGCATTGGTTTAGTAGTGATGGTGTGTTGTTTCAAATGAAAGGGTAAGAGTTTGAATCTCCACAAGTGCAATTTGATTTATAATTTTGTGAAGTGTTGGACTTGGACAGACAAAATGCTTGGGCCGGCCAAGCCTTGCAAGTGGGCCAAAGAGTCACAACACTTGGGTGTTTGCACATGGGCCGAATATGCATTTTGATAGGGTGCAATGTTTCAAAAATCAATTTAATTGAAAAGCCATTTCTGGAGACTCGAACAAATGCCCTCCCTTCTCAAGGGAGGCGCCTGCTGACTACTAGGCTAGGCACATACCCTTTAGTTTTGAAGTGAAACATCATGACTTTTAAACCAGTAATTGCTAATTGAAAAGTCATAAGTTAATAGTTCTGATCTTTTATATGGTGTCACTTCATTCTTTATAAATAGGGGATGAGACCTATGAATTTATTCATTCCATTATCTCATATCTTCAGTCACTTACACAATTTTGTAGAGAAACTCTGAAGGAAAAACTTCAGAATTGCTATCTGCAGTTGGTGACTTTGTTGTATCTTAGAGGTGAATTTGTAACCCGGTAGCAAACTCTTTCGAGTGGGGGCAATTATCACCTTAAAGATAGTGTTCTATAAGCCTCAAAGTCGCATTTATTTTCAAATTACTATATCCGCACAATTTTCTTCAACATGATGACTATATCTAACATTACTCATAATACATTACTAGTTTTAAAATTTATTTAAGTGTTTTTGTTTGAATTTGAGAGGTTTGAATTCAAACGATATAATATTTTATTGAAAAATTACTTTTAAAAAAGTGTTAAACATATTTATTTAAGTTTCATTTCCCTCTACAAAAGTGCCGTTAGTCGTGAAATAATTACTAAAAATTAAAAGTTATGTCTTTGTCATTTTCCTAATTGTGTTGTTAAGAAGCTATTGCTAGATAGACACCATTAATATTACTTTTAAATGCTCTGTCATATTCACGAAAAATGATTTATAAGATTGGCTCCACCTTAGACGCTTTCGTTTTCTCTCTCCAGCAGAAAAGCTCTACAGAGAAGGTCCAAAAATCTTACCTTCTCTATCCAAAGGATGGGTGGAGCTAGTCCAAAGAGTGGGTTTGGCTCCATCCGCCCTTCTCTTGTCTGTATAATCTAAATACTATCCTACTGTATTTTTTTTTCGATTTTTCCTTAGTTCTCCAATCATAGCACAAAGAATTGCCGATCTACTATTTGTCGGCCACCCACAACCACTATGCGCTACACCGCAAGACTAACTAGCCACCGATCCTTCGGACGGAAGAAGAAAACCGTTGAAAAGAGTGGGGCATGCGTCTCACGTGTAGCCCAAGCCGTGTCACGTGGATCTCACATGCCGCCACACCAAGGCGAGTCTGCCGCCACCATGCATAACATTTTTGGGGTTAGCAACTTAGGATCTCTTAGATCCGACCAACCTTTCATTCTATTAGGCCTAATTTGGACAGCGAGAAGTGTTGAGAAGTGTTGTGAACAGTTGTGAGTAGAGATTGGAGTGAGTTTGTGGATCCCATTGAGAGTAGTTTGAGTTGTTTTGATGTATGAAGTATGTTGAGTTGTTGACTTTTGGATAGGTAGTTGAAACAAGTGTGGGTGCCATAAATATTATAGTGATTTTATTTTATTTTTATATATAATAGTGATAAATATTATAGTTATTTTTTATTATATATATAATAGTGATAAATATTATAGTGATTTATTTATTTATTTATATATAATAATGATAAATATTATAGTATTTTTTTTTCCTTTCCTCACTTTCTCTCTCTCTTCTGGCCCGATTCTCTCCCACGCCCGAATGGGTTTCAGCCCAGCCCGGCGGTGCCTAGCCATACCGCCACCACTGGCGACTCCCCCTTACGCCGGCGACTCCCCCAGCCACCACTGATCTCCCCTATGCGTAGCTCTCTCTCTTCTCTGGCCTAATTCTCCCCCACGCCCAAAATGGATTTCAGCCTAGCCCGACGCCTCTGGTGCACCGCCTAGCCTCACCGCCACCACCGGCGACTCCCTCTCACGCAGGCGACTCCCCCGGCCACCATTGATTTCCCCCATGCGCATTTCTCTCTCCCCTGCGGTAACCCAACCGAAATGGATTTTACCCATTTTTGTCCACTTACGCTACCATACGCGGCCACACAGGCCACCACACCTCCACCACCTCACACCAGCGACCACCTCTCGCAAATCCAGCCAGCACGAACCTCCCTCTCCCTCTCCGTCGCACACTGGCATTCGCACGATCGCAACTCTCTCTTGGCTCATAGTGAAATACTGTTGGCAGATATGTTTGAAAAATACTCAGAAGTGTTCAAATTGTGTTTGGCATGTGAAGTCTCCTCATCCGTACGAAAAGTGTTGAGAAGTGTTGAGATACTTTCGTTACCCAAACACAGCCTTAGTGTGGCGAGTGGTCCTCACGCACCACCACAATTCTTGGTGGTCGCCCGCAGGCAATTTGACGCTTCTCCCGCTTGCTATATTCCTACATTATCGCTCATCCTAACTAAGGATCGTGGGGAAAAGGTAGTAAAAGTCTCTTTTAGTCAATTTAGATCAGCGACTTGCAACTCAAATCCATTCACTGCGGCTTCCAATCGTAGTATTATAGTCCGTTTATCGGATTTTATCAAAACTGTTTCAGGCGGCTTCCCCTTGTGAGAAATGAGTGGGGGTCAAGTCCTTGGCCCCAAATCGCTCATTTGTTTTCTTTTTTCAATGTTGTACTAGCTGGATTGGCATGAATGTCAGGGCCTCTCACCCTATTATCTCTCGTATTTTGTAACTATTTTATATATCTATACTATATTTGATTAGGAAAAAAAGGATTGGCTCTACCTTCGAAACTTTAATTTCCATTTAATTTGTCTTGTTATTGTGTCATTAAGTCCATTTTTATAATTAATATTCATTTTTATCACAAATAATTGATTATAAAAATTAATTTTTTTATTACATGCAGAATTTTCTTAGGCAGCCATCGGTGAAGCGAAGAGATCAAATGATGGTCCTGTTGGTTATAATATAGACGGGTTCCTTCCGTGATCATGAGATCATAGAAAATTCAGAATGTTCAACAACATATAGTTGTGTGTGTGTATCTACATAGAAATATAAATATATATATATATATATATATATTTCATAATGACAAACATCATAGAATTATCTTACAAGCTAGAGTTTTGGCCGGGAGTCCTAATTAATTAAAAGTAGAGCAGTTTTCATATAATAATTACCAGCAGCCCAGTACCGTGGGTTTTACAAATCAAGGAAAGCACAACAAGAAACACATATATCTGCGCGCACACATAAAAAACCAACAGTGAGATCAAACTAAAGCTTTGATTAATTTGGTCAAATTTCAGTATATACTGAGAACTTTCATACTGTGAAATTGCACGACGGGTTGTCATTCTTTTCTTAAAACTCTGGATGCAGACGTTTTCGGGCACCCCTTTCGCACCAAACGTGACCTGGCAAAACATTAAACGCTTCATCTTGATGTGGGCCTTTTTCTTTCTCTCCTTCTCAAAGTCTCAACCACCTCCAGGGCTCCACACTCTCCCCTCCCCCTTCTCACTCCACAGAGTACAAGAAGATTTGGTCGCTCTCTCTGCATGAAATCTTAAAAGAAACTATTGCCCTCACAAACTGCAGAATCAGTTGAACGGTAATGTGATAGTACATGAAGAAATCGAAGATCACAGGTGGTGACGTCGCCCCATGCATATGGAGCTCGCGCACCCTCCCCAGGCGGCTTCCATTGGTGTCTGTACTAGAGCCAAGGCTTCGGCCCTCCAACGGCTCCAGAAAACCACTCCCTCACCCGCGGTTGCACCGAACCAAGATGCCTCATCTCTGTCCTACCTACACCTACGCAGCCGCCGCTTCCTGAAACCTCCTCCTTTACTCATAAAACAACAGCCGCAGCAACCGCAACAGCCAAGAGAGTGCTGCAGGGAGAGCCCTAGCCCCAGGCCCAATTCGAGACCGAGGGTGGGGCAGGTGGACTCGGGGTTGGTGGAGGAGTATGAGCAGGGATGCTTTGGTGCATTTTGCAAGTGGAATGAGGCAGAGGAGAGTAATGATTTTGGGGTCGAGGCTTCGTTTTCTCTCAGTCCCAAGCAAAAACGCCAGCGTTTAATTTTTTACCAGTCACGTTTCGTGCGCAAAAGGTGCGCGAAAATGCCTTACCCAGATTTTTCCTTCTTTCCCCAGCTTGCTCGCTTGAAAAGCCTATTTTGTGACCCGAAAAGGAACCTCCTAGAATAGAATGCCGAGCGGAATATATCAAACCAAAGATCATGATGTAGGGTAATAAACAAACTAATTGGGACAGTGGGCGCCGCAACAAGTATATTGATTGGAAAAGCACTTGTTTGGCTTTTAAAGGCCAAAAAACAGGCTGCAGAGAAGGCTATCAGCATGCCAACTATTGAGATTAAAAGCGTAGCGAGTCCCAACGCCATCCTACGAGGTAATGATTTGAGGAAATCCTTTTCCGTGTAGCGTGACGTGAGAATTGACAGGAAAACTAATATTGAGGACGAAGAGAATAACATTGCTATTGCATCTGATACGAAGAATACCGTAAACCAGTTGCTTTTTAGAAATATAGGAATGCCTGTTTCTTGATGGTTGCCACCCGGTATTGTGAAGGCAGCTGGAAAAACCACGGTGACAATCAGTGCTGCCATGAGCATGCAAGAGTTTGCCGTGTTCCTCATCCACTTTTCACCATTCTTCCGTAGTTCTTCATGGGTATTCACAAATATATCCCTGGGTGTTTCTCCATTTTCATTCCTCTCGTTCACAAATGACTTTCGCACGATCTTTTCTATCTCCTGCAATAACCATTTACTTGTGAACAAAAAAAAAATGCGATTAGAAGAAAAGAAGACGTGATATTTAACATCTGTACGTACTTGAAACCACAACAACTCTCGTTGCATTTGAAGGGCTGCTCCTGATACAATATTCAGTCGATCTGAAGAAGGCAATTGTCCAGCTAAGTGCAGCATGTTGTTTGCCCCTTCGGCATGATAGGTCGCAAGGTTGCCCTTCGCAACACCTATCTCATATATTAAATTAAATACACGCTCTTGTCTATGTTTAATAGCAATGTGAAATAAAGTTCCATGTTTTTGGTCTCGTAGCCATATGAGATCGTGATAAGAGCGAATAAGTATAAGTAGAAATTCAACGTTCCCTACTTTTGCAGCTTCAACAAGTAGTTCTATATGTTGGCCGTCAGCCAAAGCTGACGAGAAATTGTCGCCGTCTACAACCACTTTCCAAAGGCGGTAAACTAATTGATGGGCTGATGCTTTCATCATAGCTTTGTTGCAGAGCCGACCTCTGAAGCCTAGTTAGAATTAAGAGAAGATCGTTAATTTGGTAAAAAAGAAATAATAATTATATATATGCCAAAAGAATATATATATTTTATATATTAAGTGATTAAATTCACACATTCTCGTGAGTTAATTATAAACCTTCTACTCATCATTTCTACAGACACATCTTGATTTGATTTTTTATTATATTTGATTTTGTTTTATTCTTGCTAAAAATCAAAAAATTTCTACTCAACATTCATATGTGATGCTTGGGGACATGATTACTTGAATTTGTCATTAATTATATATGCTTGATTATAGTACGCGTACTGCAAATTGCACTACATAATTAGTTAGCTAGCATTCTGTGTCAGATTTTGCATGCGAGTACAGATCATCTAGTGTGTGTGTTTATACATATATATAATTGCAATTAGCAGTACTTTAGTTATTGATAATTTAGTACAATTTGAAAAAGTAGCGATTAACAATTTATTTTAAGAGTCTCAGAGATTAATATATATAAAATATGGCCTCCTATCTACTTTCCAATGCCACGCGGGGGGGTATACAACTATGCATCATGAACAACAAAATATGAGTCAACTTCCTAATGGCAACACTAGCAGTCTACCACAACGTAGAAGGCCGCACACCTCTGACCCATGCATGATGAACAACAAAATATGAGTGAGATCATGAACCATCACAACTACATCCCTTCTGACTTCCTTAATTTTATGTGTTCCGGCCTTTATCCATAAAAAGAAAAAAAGTGAAGAGAAAGAATAGCTGCTTCAACCCAAAAAATCTGATATGCTCTTGCATTCATGCATCTATGTGTACGAAGGAAACAGTAAGTCTTAGAATTGTTTAAGACATGATCGCAAATACAAAAATATATCTTATCCAACAATCAGATATCATCTAAAGATTTAATACGATGAAGTAAGACTACTTTGTCATTCCAAGCTGGTGACTTGGTATAACTTTTCATCAAATTGTTATTATATTTGTAATAAAACAACTGGCCGGACACTTGAGAGAAAGTGTCACTTTTAATAAGCTGCTAAACTGTTGGAAAAGGGGCTTCTTCACACATTTAGGGCCGGAAACTTGATAAATTTGTATACTTGATTAAAGAAATTCCTACAGTCCAGTTATAAATACACACATGCATGAATACACACACATATATATATATGCATATATATATAATACATACATACATATAATATATATATATAAATAGATACACTGATACACGCAAGTAAAGTATAATTAGTTTGGGTTGGAAATAAACTAACAGGAGTTTAAGCATCTTTCCCATACTGATGGCTGACTTTTGTTGCCAATTTCCGAAGGTTTTCTGGCCAACACTTTCAGTAGAAACAAAAGTATCTCCTCTTTAAGAGGTGCTGTCTTTAGAGTATCCAAAATTTTGTGTGCCGTATCTGTTCATAAAAACCAAATTAATATGATCATTTTCTTATATATATATATATATGTGGTAAGTCTAGTGCATGAAATCTATATGATATACTCTTTAAGAATTAAAACTTCATGATCATTAGGTCAATTAACAAAAGGCAATGGGTATTATAAATAATTTTGTCATTGTTATTTAGCCTATTTTAAGTAACTACCATTTAATTGGTTAATATATGAAGTTAGTTAAAATATGTCATATTACAAGATCACTAATATAGCATTGTTCATAATTAATTCTCTGATGCTCACAAGTATTGGTGCGTAGGACAACATACCAAACAAATCATTGGAAATTGCAGCGTTAAAGAGCATAAAGCGATCCATATAAGCCAAGTCTTTAACAGGAGTCACAGAGTATAGATACGACACCATGTCTCTATTTCCATTCCTTATTGCCGCGTAAAGTGGTAAAAGTTGGATGCAGTTCTCGGGGAATATCGATGGCAGATCTTTGTGCCTTTTCACCAGCTCTTCTGCAATTGTTACGATTTCTGATTGAGCGGCAAAATAAAGGGCCGTGCAGTTGTTGGTTTTCAATTCTAATTCTTCCATTGTCATCAATTTCACGAGTTTTTTTACAAAACGGGTGCGTTTTGCAGCTGCAGCAAATGTTAGAGCTGTATCTTGCTCTTTTGTTATGGCGGCTCCAAGGCAGTTTGGATGGTTCTGAATAAAAGCTTCAGCAACTTTCCAGTCATCTTCTAGGATAGATTGAAGGAGAGGAGCATAAAAGGCAGGAGATTGAGATGATGAGCTATCACCCTCTTCCATTTTTTCCTTTGATCGATCTTTTCTAAGCATATTGAAAATTAGAAGAATTAATATGATATTTCGTATGTATGCATGCATGAGATGCGCGCTTAGTAATTAGGAGAATGATAGACAATATATACATATATATGGGTGATCAGTACGATTGCTTTAAAAAAAAAAATTAAAAGGAAAAATAAAAATCTCTGAAACATAAATTTATGAGTAATGTTAGGGAGTCCGCTTTCGATTTTGTTGTCTATTTTTTTACAATCTTGTGATTAAGAAAATATTGTTTAATAATATTGTAATTTTTTTTCTTTCTTTAAAAATATTTAAAAATGTTAAAAAATATTTTCTTAATCATTAAGTAAAAAAAAAACTAAAAAAAGAAAAAGAAAAAAAATCTGGCAACAAAATCGGGAGCCCTTTTTTTTGCATTTTTCTAAATTTATTGTCTATTTGGAAATATATTCATGCGTGCATGCGATATTATTGGCCAGTCATGATTTTTGAGCCAATATAATTAGCAGGACAATCGAAACTGCTAAATTAACCAGCTTGGCTCTAAAGAAGTTTTGAAGTAGATCAATATTTACTTAAATATGGATTGCAGAAAGTTAAAGAAACGAAATCGGTGGAGGCATCATGATCACGCGTGAGATCTAGAAGAGCTAGCTATACATGTGCTCATATGCTGAAGAATATTCGTGGTGGTGAAAATTTACTTACAGCTTCTATTCTAGGCGCAGTTGAAATTGATCAGCTGACTTCAGATCGAGAGACTGCGTGTTGTACGTCCACCATCACGTTTTTGATACCCTCAACCTTGGACGAGAGTTTTGCTACAAAGCGGATTAGATTTATAGATCCACGTCCAGCATCTGCATCTAGTCATGATCATGATAATTAAGACTAGATATATATTATAATGACTATATTGTCCAAATTAAGATACAGAAGAAAACACTTTTATTGATTCTTTAACCCAAGTATTATTTTAGAAACTTGTCTCCTCCAGTTGTTTTATTAAAGTCTTCTTTCTATTCACTAGGTTTAGCTGTTAATTCACTGTACATAAGGTACTTTTCTTTGGATATGAAAACATCTTGAGATTTGAGGTTTTTATAATCATTGAGAAATTAATTATCACGTCCACATGATATTATTATTAGATAGAACCCCCCCCCCCCAAAAAAAAATCTTGATGGATCATTTCAAAGTACCTATTTTCTATCGATTATGATTGCACGACATTCATGATATATATTTATAATTTTATTCATATTGATATTTACATGATTCATTTTATTAATTTTATTTTTAAATTTTATAATTTTTAACATATCAATGACTAATAAGTATAATTAAATTTTTTATAAATTTTTTTTAAATATACTTAACATTTCTCTTAATATATATAAATAAATATATATATATTTTTTAAGGAAAATGATGATTTGTTTTACAAAAGTGCCGTCCGCTTAAAATATGATCGTAAAAGAGTTTCATCTCTATCCTTTCTCAATTTTAACAGTGTTGGTTGTTGTGAAGTCACGCCATTCCCTCCTAGCTAGCTGACAAATTTTTTGAAACCTTGCTAACCTTGAAATTTAGGACCTGCCCTTCTTCATCTTCTTATGATCACCTACTTACCTAGCTATATCTGCATGCAGAAGTCTCCCTTTCAGAAGTCCTCTTTTCTTTTCTTTTCTTTTCTTTTTTTCTTTTTTTTTCTTTTCTTTTTCTTTTTCTTTTTTGACCTTTTTCAGATTGAAAAGTCTTTGTGAAGATGAGATCACGAGAACACACAGACTTTAAGTACTCCTCCACATGTTATTGCAAATATATTTCACCCGTTTTTCTAGTTTAATGCTTTCAACAAATTCCAAAACACGAGTACTGCAGGTGATCATCCAATTAAATGCTATAATCAATAAATGCTGCCGAGTAAATTAATTAAGAAAGACCTGCAAGCTGAATAAATTAAAGGCCGTCAGCACGAGTGGCAAGAATCAAAAAATGCTTCCAATAGAGAAAGACCAAGACACATTGGGGAGATTGTTTTGGGAAACAGCTGTTTGGGTCGCAGGAAAAGCATGCCCGACAGATTGAAATTAAC